>CANNZV010005060.1:0-31675 GCA_947561585.1 Caprella mutica | reverse complement strand
ATATAGTTTGAAGAATCAAAATAATAAAAAAAGGACACTTAGGACCAAGATGACACATATAACCAAGAGGACACATAGAACCAAGAGGACACATAGGACCAAGAGGACACATAGGACCAAGAGGACACATAGGACCAAGAGGACACATAGACCAAGAGGACACATAGGACCAAGAGGACACATAGGACAAGAGGACACATAGGATCAAGTGGACACATAGGACCAAGTGGACACATAGGACCAAGAGGACACATAGGACTAAGAGGACACATAGGACTAAGAGGACACACAGGACTAAGAGGACACATAGGACTAAGAAGAAACATAGGACCACGAGGACACATAGGACCAAGAAGACACATAGGACCACGAGGGACACATAGGATCGGGAGGACATATAAACAACAAGTCACATAGGATCAATGGGACACACATAAGAATAAGTAATGCATACGAATAGAGAACACACATGGAATAGAGAACACAAATAGATATTATAGTAAATAATAACAAAAATATATATATAATATAATAATGATAATAATAATAAGGTGCAGGAAAAAAAAAAATGAACTAAAAGAACTAGACATATAGTTATAGAGGTTGACCGTTTTTTATCGCTCCTCTATAGCTTGTTACAAATATAAAGAAAGTAGAATTTTTTCTAGAGAATGAATGTTGTCAACAGTACCTATAGGTAGTATCAAATTTTGGTTTTCATATTTCAATTTTAAATAGATTAATTAATAATAATAAACAAAAAGATAGATAGCTGAAATAGAAAGACGTATCCAACATACAACTATTGGTCATAAAATTCATTGTCAGGTCGAAGTTTTCCACCTTCTCCTGATGATGATAGAAATCTTTCTATTCGAAAGCTTGAAACCCGATAAAACCTTCAACGTTGAGTTTAAATAACCTCATAATAATATGGATTTCCCGTTGAGTTTGAATCTTTTCCATCAGGGTACCAATGTGTATCTGCATTTATAAAGATTCTCCTACTTTCTGTGAACAGTGTATCCACAAAATTGTAAAGATTGTTAACCTTACTCTTAGCTACTAACTATACACATCTATACGGATAGTAGCCTAAACCTTACTTGCTTAGCATAACTAATCTGTAAACTAATTAGACAGGTTTACCTTCAATTTCCACAAGCTGCCGACTATTTGAAGCCATTGCAATTAGATCAAATTAGTAAAGCAAAGAATGATCTTTTTTATTAATAATTGTTTATATAGCTACGCACATGCTTCTAACATCTACGCAGTGATTGTGAGAACTATGTTGTGAGAACTATGTTGTGAGAACTATGTTGTGAGAACTATGTTGTAAGAACTATGTTGTGAGAACTATGTTGTAAGAACTATGTAGTAAGAACTATGTAGTAAGAACTATGTTGTAACAACTATGTTGTAACAACTATGTTGTAACAACTATGTTGTAAGAACTAAGTTGTAAGAACTTAAGAACTATGTAGTAAGAACTATGTAGTAAGAACTATGTAGTAAGAACTATGTAGTAAGAACTATGTAGTAAGAACTATGTAGTAAGAACTATGTAGTAAGAACTATGTAGTAAGAACTATGTAGTAAGAACTATGTAGTAAGAACTATGTAGTAAGAACTATGTAGTAAGAACTATGTAGTAAGAACTATGTAGTAAGAACTATGTAGTAAGAACTATGTAGTAAGAACTATGTTGTAAGAACTATGTTGTAAGAACTTTGTTGTAAGAACTTTGTTGTTAATTTGTTTAACTATTGAGAGCAAACGAGTTAGACTGGTGTGGAGACTTTTAGCCAATCTAGATGTATGTTTTTTGACATATTAATACTATCAGCATGGCATCATCCTATCAAGTCCCATGACATTTTACCTTTTTCACAGAGCCAATCAGTGTACGACAAAGTAACTTGGTTCTTCAAGACCTGGTGGTTCGCTTACATGGGCATGGCATTCCTGCTGCTTCAGATAGACACCACCATGGCATTCTGGCGATCCATTGGCTTTCTGGGACATGGCACCATTCTCATACTACACACAGCTGCACAGTTCATCAACTTAATCAGGGGCAAGGTGCGTGAGAACTGTTTCTTAGGATTATTTCCTATATCGCCTGGTATGCGCTTTGTCCAAATATTTTCAGATACTGTAGTAAAAGTTAAATACTGGGGTTAAACTTGTGTAGCAACAGACTGTTACTGAGTTGATGAATATTGTTAAATATGCTTAACATCGGGCTGAAGGCTGCTAGTATCTGACTAAACGCATATAGGCACTGGTTCTGTAGTCGTGAAATATCCCGTCTAGTTAGGTATAGACAGAATTTGGTTAGATAGCCTACCTAGTTAGAATTAGAAAAATTATAGAAATAGGTTTTGACTTTAGAACAGTGTTTCCCAATCTTCTTTTTAATCCGTTTCGACCGGAGTTAATTTTCAAAAGTTAAGATTTTATGAACTTTGAATTTGTAGCAAGTAACCAAAAAATAGTTAATATATGTAGCTAGCTACTAGTTTTAATTAGTTTTCAAATTTCCTGAATTTTTTTTTAACATGTGACGCGATAGTCACATTCGTCACTAGGCTCCACACATTCAATTTATCACAGTATAGTCCTTTATTTTTTATGTGACGAATTCGTCATGCATGGTTATAATCATGCACCTCAAGTCATAACCACAACCTCACTATGTTTTCTGTTGAATGGTATGAGCACTGGTGCAGCCTCTGTTATACTAATTCCATTTGTAGCTATATGCATTGTGTTCAATCGGAAGCGTCATTTATATATTGCAAATTGGGAGAACTAAATTGCTTCAAATCGCATTATGTACTGTATAGCTACGCCATGTTACTCATAAAGAGTAGATATTTTTTCATTCTATAAAAATTCATTTTGATTCCCTGCATTTTTATCCTGAAAAAATGATTTTTCACTTGAGAAGAAATGGATCGTCCTGCTGCCTGCAGTTTGCCAAAACACCTTCTTCAATTGTAGCTACGCCTAGAATTCATGCTTCACTTGAATTCAGATCAGTGGAAGGATGGCTAAATGTTACCACCTGGAATGTTCACAAAAGTTAGCGATCTTTTCAATGAGACTGGTTCAAACAAAACAAAAGCAGTGATTCAGGAGGTGAAGAGTTTCTTTGAAGAAACCCTCAGTTTCTTTCTCAAAAAATGTTCTCAGCAGATTTCTCCCACAAAAACCACGTTGTGGAGGATCTTCATACATGAAATTAGTTTCTGTTTTTATCTTTTCACTTCAGTTCAACCATCAACTGATGTCCACAAAGCACAAGAGAAGACAGTTTTGTCAGTGGACTCTTGCCTTCATCAAAAACCACATCGAATTTGTGGACAAATGAAAATTCTTGAAATATCTGCCAACAAATGATAGGTATGACGATGATGATGATGGCCACTTGTCAGCTGTTAATGTTGTTTCATACCTCATATTGCTCCAAGACATTATTTGGCCCAGCCTGCTCGATTCTAAAACTCGTTCTACATTTTGTTGGAAGAAAGACGGTGCTCCACCACATTGCACAAATGCAGCTTCAAACTTTCACACTGAAAAGTTTCTAGGCCGAGTAATTTGCAGAAGAACGGAAATCCATGGCCAGCACACATTTCGGATCTCAACCCTTTCGACTTTCTCTCCTGGGATGCTACAAAATTACGAGTTTGTAGGGAAAACCCAAACTCCATTGAGGATGTGCTTAAAGCTTCGCTGTAATACATAACCAGGAGAATTTCAAGAAAGTTTATAAGAATATTATGGATTGTGCTTTGTTCTGTCTTCAGACTGGAGGGGAGCATTTTCAGCAACTTTTGAAAGATCTCAGAAGATGTGCTTCATACGATAGATGACAATAAATATTTAACAATCATTAAAATATATTCTTTTCCTTTAAAGAGATGAATCTACAATGGCCTTTGACGTATTTTAAGTTCTCCCAATTCACAATTTTAAAAGGATGTTTCTGATGGAATACAGAGTACACTCATTGTTCTACCATATTACTGAATTCTTATTTGGATGCTTTGGCGACCCCATGAAAAGCGCCCGGCGACCCCAGGGTTAGGAAAAGCTGCTTTAGAAGTTTAGATAGATGAATTTTGTAAAGTCCTTGCATCAAGTAGGTACAAAGTCTTTCCGTTGCTTCATCAGTTAAATTGTCAAGTCATTTACTTGAAACTGAGTATGTTTTAGAAATAATTTTAGAAATAATATCAACTGATATGAAACAGCTTTGGATAAATTGCCACCAGTTATTAGGACTCAGCCCCCAGGGTCTGTAACCTGAAGCTGTCTGTGGTGAATGAATGTGAAGGAGGGTGTAGTCATGAAGGGGGTAGCTAATGCTTATTTTAGTTTTTTTCCATGTTCATCATTTTTCTTCACAGTCCTTGGTAAGTGGAGTAATTTTTCTGCATCCATGAGATTTGTCACCGACGGTGCAAGGTGACTTGGTTTCATGAAGTCACTTTCCTTTCTGACTTCATCTTCCAGTCCCTTGTACTTAATTTCTTTTTGACGTCACACGTCAGTGACATGGCCTTTGGTTCCAATGTAGACGTTAAAACCCCTACTAAATTAGCTAATTATTTTCCTTACATAGCTACTTCAATATTTCTAATCCTTTGCATGCATGTTCAGGTGAAGCAGAAACTGTCGAAGTGCAGCACCACAGCCTTTGGTAACGACACCAGAATGAGGATGAAAACTGGCCCTGAATTCGGGGAAGAAGAACCCCCTCTCAAAATGGAGTAGTCACTCCTCCATATAGCAATAACTCTCCATTTTTATAACGATTATATTAATATAGTTTGTATGAACTGAGTACAATTGTAAACATGTGGAATTTTATTTCTAATTTATGAATGCATTATTTCAACTTTTTTATGTTTTTATTTGAATGACTAGTTTTATGGCTTTGTTCAAAAGTGTTAGTTTTTCCCTCATGTCAGTGTTGGTATAATGTCACAGGTTAGTCAGTGAACAATTTGGTGAATCTTCTTTTCGTAAAGTGTATTTTGTATGAAAATAAATGATGACCATCTGTAATTTTATAAAGCAATATCTTTGGGCCTTAGTATTTTCTTGGAAATTAAACTTCTATTCTAGTTGGTTAAACATATTTTCTAGTTGCTTAAAGTTATTTTTTAGATGCTTTGTTATTTTTTAGTTGATTAAAGTTATTTTCTAAAAAGCATCATCTACTACAAGGTAGTTAAAATGAATGGAAAATTTAGTCAATATTCTTTAATCTGGATTATTTTCATCATCTTTATAAAATTAATTACTTCTATTTAACTCTTCCAATGTTGTCCTTGTTTTTAATTCATTTCAAGAATTTTTTTAATTACACTGATGTGTCTTCGAATTATCTTATAGTTTATAAATTTTTTTTTTTACCATGGCTTAAAATTTGTTCGTAAACATAAACTTAATAAAAAATATTTAGCTTTGAAGTTTTCGTTTGTGCCACACAGTTAGTAATTAATTTGAATAAGTTTATAATGAGTATATAGTTTCTTTGATATTATAATTGTTTTTATACATTTTTCTTTAAGTTTATCTCTTACTTTATAAACTAATAAGCGTGTGAATTTGCTTGTGATATGAGACTTAATAAATTATTAATTATTTACTTATTATTAATCACCTAAATCGGGCAGATGTCTTCAATAAAGTCATCCTCTTACTGTGACTACTTAGTACTAACTTGATGAAGCAGACGTTAAACCCCTAATAAATTAATTGTGTTAACTTTAGCAATAAACTCATTCTACCTGAAGTGATCATTGTCAGCGATGTTTTTATGACGAAGTATGTTAAATAGGAAGATATCTCTAATGATAACATTTTTTGTTATATTGGACACACGTTCAAATATGTTACTGCCCCTGAATGACTTGGTGTAACCTCATGTCTTACAGGGCATCACCATTAATCGTCTTGAAATGCTCTGTTTGCAAAAAATGTATTTAATACTTACATTTTCTTTCAAGTTTTCAACTTTTATCCCCAATGGATATCTTTGGTGGATGGCAGTAAATGCTGTTCTAATTTGAATTATGTATTTTTTTTATCATGTTTATTATCTCTTAACGCTATATATTCGCAGTTTTGGAGAATCATGCTCTTCAATGAAGAGGTCTTAGAATATTTCATACACTTCACATTTCACCTCTTTTTTTCTACTTTTTTTCTGTTTACATGACGATTTCGCAGCAAACATTGAATCCCTATTAAAAAATCATAGGTAATCAACCTGTTGGTTTAAAAATTAAATGAAAACTCATATGATTGTCAATATCAAAAAAAATATATTTAATGAAAATACTTCGTTTCTCACTAGATATTGATTTTTTACATTATTTTCGTTATAGTGTTATTAATTCATTAATTACGTACTGAAATTAATTCAGTTAGCCATTTTTAAAATGTTCATGCCAAGAGAATCTGCCCATCTTCCTTTAAATCTGCTCTATTTGCACAATTAATTTTGCAATTACACTAACTACCCAAAACTTGTTTCAAAGCTAACTTTCTCTCGGTAACATAATTCTCGCCATTTTACCATTGAATGTTACTGCTGATGTACACTGATAAAATGCCTTAAATTTGCCTCATCAGCTGTTATTTCTGAAGCTAATTTAGAACGGAGTAATTTAAAGAACAATTTGAGAATGTTCGGCGTCCCTCAAAGTTTTGTCAGGATTATATTATTATGCGCAAAAGTTAAGCTAAGAATCTCCTCTGGAGGAAACTTCTATTTCACTGCAATGCCCAGACCTTGGAAACTTCATGAATTTTCAAACTAGGCTGATCACGCTAAAAATATTCAGGCTATTGAAGCTAAATTGAGCAAGAGAAAATAGTGGTGAAGGTTCATATTATTTATTTATCCTATCTGACGTTTATTGGATGAGTTTATTTTTAAATACAAAGTAGTAACAAAGATATTCCACAATGTGTAGTAAATAAAGAAGGAATGGTTAAATAGATTTTATTTGTTGCTCGTCAAACAATAATATTTCTGAAAAATTCAATTTACATTCTTAAAGTTCCGAGAAGCATTAAAATTTTATAATTCATTTGTTTAGAAAAAATGGATAGTAATGCAGCAAACTATTCTCGTTTTCTATTGAGGATTTATCCAGTGTAAAAGAGGTATATTTCTATTGACTATTGCCAATCACTTTGTCTCCTATCGAGGAACTAACGATGAAAAGAACTGAAAATAATGGGAATCCATTCTCTGTTTGAAAAATGCAAAGTTTCTTTGTTGAGGAGAGGACATCCTATTATCATCCTTTTCTTTGTTAGCAATTGGAAGGGAGAGGAACAATTGAAAGGATGGATTTGTTCCACTGACAGCTCTTGCCTAATAAAATTCTTCAATATCTAAACTTGCCTCGTTAGATTGAAAATACCTCTTTATTTCGAATGTGAAAGCGTGTTCCTGTCTCTCAATAAGCATTTAATGAATATCTATTGGATTTATCGGTTGCATTTACTGGCAAAAGTGTTATTTCAAAGCCGTTATAGATTTTAGGAGCCATCTAATGAAATTCTAGCGTCAGATTCTCTTCAATAAGGACTCCGCCTTCCCAAGGATACTTTGACAGTTTTAAGGGCGCTATCGAAATGTGTGTCAATTATGAGAATTTGTATCGCAATATCCACCAGTGTTTACCTAACTGTAATTGCTTGAATGATATAAGCAAACAATTTGATTGTGTAGTGAAATGGAATATTAAAACTTCATGCTGTTCTATTGTTTAGTCCTGGAATATAAAGGACGAGGAATACCTTTAACAACAATAAATTTACGTTACGTAACATTTAATTAATTCAAGTTTGATGAATGGAAATACCTTTCTTTATTTAGAAAACTTTTCTTCATTTTTATCACTACGTTACAGTGGACTATAAATAGATAGTCATATTACTATTTCTTTCATTTTAACTTGTAGTCCTTTATAGATTTACATAGAGAGCTGCGTTAGTCCCCAGAGTACGTAGCTAGCTAGCATCACCTCATGTGTGTGGGTGTGGGGCGTTAACGGAGTAAAGCTGATCAGTTGAGATATATGCACTGCTGTGAATTCAACGCCACTTTTCTCCATGTGTAATAATTCAAATTTTGGATAACAGTAACATATGTTTTGGGAGTAGGAATGTATACTGCACATTCCTTACTTAAGTTCAGAAGCATCATCTTTCATGGTTCATTCAACGGAGTGAAGAAGAACATTTCTATATTGTTTTATTTATGCATGGAGTTAGTAATTTATATGTATATAATACTATTTTTGAATATAGTTTATAGGTTTCATAATTGGTGATACTTATTTTCTTATTGAAATGCATATGCGTGAAAAATGTATTCGTTTGTTTGTCACTGAAATTACCGAGGCTGTAATAGAGTATTTTTATTATAAGGTTTACTAAATGTATTATAGGATTTTGAACTACTCGGGTCAAACACACACCTTTCATGTAAATTAATGGGAAGATTTTCTTATTTCTTTCTATTGTACTCAAATAAGGTTGTAAAGATATCAGATATTATTTAGATCTGAACTGATATCATTTTGATGGATATGACTTAATAGAAAAATCACAGCAATTAATTATCTTCAATAGTTTAGAAAAGAGAAAAGTGCCAAAAACTGATTGGAGTGCCAAGATACAAAACTTGAGGGATTATTCATTTCATGGAATTTTATTGAACATGACATTATATTTCTTCGTATTGTTCTCTTTTATTTAATTAGTCCATGCAGTAGCGGAGAGAATAGTTTGTGAGGATGGCACTTAAAACACCTCATGGTTGATATAAAATAAAATAGAGGTGAAAAACGAAACTATACATCACGCACTCCACATAAAATGTACTGTTGTTAGTTTAGTTTTCACATCATGTACGGTAGCAGCAGCGAGTTCTTCCCTCTAACTATAGCTTCAGTGGCAGTCAGCTTCAACTTAGTGTATATAGTCTTCCATGCCATTATTTAATGACTGTGCATTAAGATATTGAATATACACGGTGATGACTTACCAGAGAGCCATTAGGTCTGAAACAGAGCCTTGCGGTGCTATCCCCCTAACAGTTAGCAACGGGTATTACCTCTCACCCGTTCTTGTAACTAGCTTCGGTATTTGGTTACTCTGTGGTAATTGGAAGAAATGGATACTAGTCTCTAGTTGCATATTCCTTTATGGCTCTAAAGATGGCGTATCTGAAGTAGCTTTGTAGATAAGTCGATCTGAAAAGAAGATAGAAGCTACTCAGTATCGAATATTCTCTGAATATTGATCAAAGTGGAGTGATTTTAGTTCATTCTTTCATCTTCAAGGTTTAAATATGAGTGCAATCTCTTCGGGAACTACTTCAAGATAGAACTTTGATCTGACTTTGCATCATTAAATTCAGATCGAAAACAAATTTAGCATTCATATTCTGTTAGAATATTCATCACCATATCAGTTTATGGATTTTCTGGAATTATATTTTTGTTTGTTTATAATGTTTGAGATGAATATGGAGTATTGGTTTAACTCATATATCGCATAAGTTTGAATTCACTTAAAATGAACGGATTTTTTCTTCAGAAATGGAAAATTAATAATTATTGATAAATTAAACTATTAAAAAATAGAAAATAGAAATGGTTTCATTAGATAATTCTAAATATATTTTGATCACTAATAGCTGATTTCGTAAGATGTAAGTAACTACTAATTCATTTATACGAGTATTCAATATATATATTTTCAATAATTCATTACTCAAATAATATTTAAGTATCATAAAAAATAAAATATTATAATTTTTTTTCGTAAATTATCAATTTCATTCTAAGATGAAAATGAAAATCTGTTGTTTCTCTTTATTGTGCTGTCCCTTACTCTTCATTTCGTCAATTAATTTATAGGAAATGTGCAAGTTGAATCTTACTGTATAATATCTACTGCAATATGAATTACTTTTTGACTACTGTAAGTATTATTGATATCAGCCACGTGACCGGACAATTGTCACACGTGGACAATTGCCACCCAAATAAATATTATCAGGCCTCTTAACTTAAAAGATATAAATAAAATATTCATACTACTTTGTATACGATTAATTATTATTTATTTACATTTTAAGATACAAATTTCTTCATTCATCATTTATTTTTATTTTATAAAATAAATTATTACGATTGGAGGTATAATAAATATTGTTTTTATACTATTTATTTCCATCATACACTATATTTCCATTATACAATTGATCATATCCATTATAAATTAAATATTTCTTCCTTTATCACCACTATCATTATTAAGCAAATATTTATAATTTAATATATGGCAAGCTACAGTATTTGAAATCAGTCGCTTAAATTAGTACATATTCTAAATTAATTAAACTCCTTTTACATTTTTCATTATGAATTTTAATACTTTTCTTTCCGTTCTAGTGAACAGTTTTATTCTATGACACCTGTTATTAGTACTTTACTGTGAAAAAATGTTTAATTAACGGTATCAATATATAACATTATTGATTCTTGATCAATTGTTGGTAATAGTCTTCATTATCTCACCCAGTAAAGTTCTATATACATTATTAATTGATAATGGACATACAATAGGTATTTACATTACTACTTATTAATAAAAAAAAATCAAATGAAGAATCCTGATAATAAATAATTATAGGGTTATAACAATATTCTTTCATAATAATAGATTCTAAAAATATTATAAACGAAGAGGATTAAACACTATTGATTCGTTTCAAACCATCGGTCTATTATATTTTTAATATCTGTGACTTAAAGCTTATTATCACAACTCTAATAATAATATCATTAGGGTGGCAATTGTCCGGGGAAGGCAATTGTTTGGGTGGCAATTGTCCGGGGGTGGCAATTGTCCGGGGGTGGCAATTGTCCGGGGGTGGCAATTGTCCAGAGGGGGCAATTGTCCGGGGGTGGCAATTCTCCGGAGGTGGCAATTGTCCGGGGGTGGCAATTGTCCGGAGGTGGCAATTGTCCTGGGGTGGCAATTGTCCTAGCACCATCAGCCATAACTCCATACTCATAAATATACTTTTTTAAAGGCATACTAATCAATTAGAAATAGTGTATTTTCTACTTTCAATACATCAAATCAAAGGAACACCCAGGTGCACAATGTACATTTATTATTTCAATGGCAGCTCTCAATACAGAAAAGGAATAAAAGTTTATTTGGCGCCAGTCCGAACCTCCAAAAATACCCCAACATCATCAATTATCGGTAACAAATTACCCGCTTGACTGAATTTACATAACGGATGTACGTACAGTCAACGACAAAAATATCCAATATATAACTGACTGTAAATGATAAGGACAGAGACCCTGTGAAAATAAATTCAAATTGCAAAATCATTTAGAGTATACCCAAGGGATAATGCGGCCTACTTTGAATAAGTTAACCTCAAGTTCTTGATGCAAATTTAACGATTGGAATGAAGTTACATAAATTGAATTTCATTTCACCTCCCTCCCATGGAGACTGAATTCATTAAATATCTCAAAAACAATTCAGAAGATCAGGAAAATATATCTTTGATATTCATCACTTGAAGCTCCTGAATGTTCTACTCGCTAATTTCCTCTTGTAAGACGTCGCTAATCAGATTGTCAAGATATATATTCTTTTTATGAAGAAATCCTCCAAATTTTGTTCGCGCTACTAATTGGCGATAAGAAGAAAGGATAATAGTTTTATAGCAAGATAATCTTCATAAATGAGTTAGAAATTGAGGGGAAATGTAGCCACGAAAAATACACTGCGGTGTTAGGGGGTAATCTGGCGGTAGATTTTACCCCTGGAGACACTCTGACAAATGCATTTTGGCTTTGGTAAATTTTCCATCAGTTGCTATTTTTTTGCATATTTTTTATTCTCATAATTTCTAATCATTTCATTAATTGAACAAAATTGTTCGCAACCTGAGAGTTATTCGAGAGTTAATGAATTGTTTCTATCTATTGTATCATTGCAGGTAATTCAACAGTATTTAGTTATTTTGTTAGCCATGTGAATCTGTATTGAAATCATATGGCATAGTTAATATTGTAGCTTTCTCTACTATAGCCACATGAGCTGTCAGTGCTAGAGATGAACATGATTCTTAATACACTGATATGGTTTAATCTTTTTATTTATCATCCGGCTAATTTAATAACCCTTAATTGCGAGTTGGAATTGTTTTTAATTAAAAATGTCTTCAAAGAAATGGTTGAAATGTACAGTTTAATTAGTTTTTCTTTTCAGTTCATTTTAGACCTGTTTAGTGTTTATCTCACTAAATTTAAAGGTTTGATATATTGCTTTCTTCAACACTATACAGGGTGTCCCAAAAAAAACGAAACCCAACTTTAAACTAGAATATTTCAATAACTACTGAAGATACAGTTTTCTTTTAAGTTTTGTTTTGTTTATTGAACTTTTCTCCATCTACTGCTTAATTTTTATAGAGATTTTATTGATTTTTTGTGAATGTTATTAATATTTTATTGATTGGTGGTGAAAATGGCCTTGAGAAAATGTTCAGAATACGGATATTGAAGTAAGTTCAAATATAAATATATCTTTATTAAACAACAACCCTATTAATAAAATAGATATATTTCCATCTTTTAAAAGCATTAAAATAACTTTTCCTTTTATAAAATATTGACAATATGGAGAAATGTACTTAAGTACAAACAGGAAGCACAAGTTTAAATTTTATTAATTGTCGTTCAAGTCGCAAGAGGACATTACGATCTGAAGACAAAACAATTTTGTTCAGCAACTCTTTTCAGAAAATAGAAATGTTTCTATTATGAGAAATGGACAATATATCTCAAAATCTACAATCAATCGAATCAAGACATGACCTACAATGCCCCCCCCCCCCTAAAAATAAATATCAGACATCTACTTCTTGGAACAGATTTTTGACGCCGTATAAAATTCGTTTTCTGGTTCTTGCAAAGACATGTTCGTTTTGTGGAAGATATTATCATTGATGACGAAGCTGTATTCTATATGAACGAAAAAGTAATTAATCAGAACATTCTGCCATATGCTCAACAGAATAACTATCATGATTTTCACTTTTACCGACTTTATCACTGTGGAAATTAAAAATCATCACTTTGACTTCCATTTTGTGGGGGTGGCCTGAACATTGAACGACCCTTGTTAAAATTCAAACTTGTGCCTTTCTTTTTGTTTCTCCATATTGTCAATAACTCATTTCTCTGTATTGTCAATAATTTATAAAATGAATAGCTATTTTAATGCTTTTGAAATCTGAAAATAGATCTATTATATTTATATATAGAGTTGTTGTCTTATAAAGATCTATTTTATGTTTGAAGTTACTTCAATATCCGTTTTCTGACCATTTGCGCGAAGCCATTTTCACACCCATCAATAAAATTATTGTAACATTCACAAAATTCAATAAATCTTTACGAAAATTTAACTGTAGATGAAAAAAAGTTTAACAAACAAAATGATACTTTAAATAAAACTGTATCTAGAGTAGTCGTTGAAATATACTAAATTAAAGTTAGGTTTCGTTATTTTTGGGAGTAATTATACTTCAAATAATTATAATTATTTCCTGCAAAGGTTATTTTGAAGCAGAATTACGGAGACAGAAAACTTTCTGTTCACCCAAATTGGATTTTTTTCTATTGCATAATGTCAAGAGTAATTATTGTACTGTTTATAAATAGAAAATTTAATTATTAAAAATGAAATGATTATTATAAGTGGATTATGTGGTTTATTAAAAACTGCTTTCACTATAACAGAAAAGTGGTACATTAATGAAATAATATGAAAGTGATAATTTTAATCTAATAAAACAATACAATATATTTCATCAGAGAAGAAAGTAAAGGACATCTTTACAATATAATAATGTAAAAACAAAGTATGGTGTGAAAATAAGAAAGAATCACAAATGAAGGGACTAAGAAAAAACATATAATCGATTATTGCTCACTTATCTGTTTATAGAAAATCTATAATTGAGTTATCAAATTTGATGACATCTTCAACTTAAATATAAATCAAATTAAATCTACGATAATGTGACTATTATGAACCAGTAGGTATAACATGAAAATTTATGTATAATGATTCGATTGAATAAATGAATTCAGTCAATCTATTTCATAATTATTTCGCTTGTTTGCAGCAATAACGTCATGAACACAGATACATGTATTTTAGTCATCCATATAGACATATAAATCATAAAATGCTGATTATTTTGGTAAAAAAATCATCATTGTAACTCAAAAATGTACCGCTAGAGAGGCTAATTGTCCTAACGATATACCATTAAATGTACGTACATTACATGTACTAAAATGCCTCTCTTGAAAAAAAGCTATTTTGAAGTTATGACAGTGTTCTCGCAAACAAGCGATTTAAAGTGGTATGGATTAGTTATTGTATGTGTGGTTATTATATTACTGATGATTATGATGAAAGTATTGAGTATTTACTTATGAATACAATACATGAATTAACTGCTATTGTATAATGTTCATCTGTTTCTGTAACCCATTGTGCCGATAGACTTCAGACTGACATATTGTTACAGTCAATGATATGCAGACATTGTTCTATATTCAGTGATACTTTCTAATGAGCAAACTTGAAGTCTTTGCTGTCACAGGTAATGATGTGCATCCCATTGAAGTGTCTCAAAGTGCAATGCACCTGATTATTGAAGGAGATTGGGATCTATATTCGAGTGCACACAGTCTTCTTATTAATGGATAATAATACTTACAATATATTGTCGAATACTCCTTTTATCTTTACCATGTCTTTACCAGAAGCAGGAATAACGAAGACTCAATTTGAACCTTTTTACTGAGCTAGGAAGTAGATAATATTCCCCTGTAATATCGTCAGTGAGTTTCACAATTGGAAATAGACGATCTTTCCGAAGAAGTAAAACTCTTTATATGCTCATATCAGAAGGATTCGATTCAACCATACGCGAGCTTCAGATGAAATTCCAATTTTGAGATGACAGAATTGAACAGCTGGAAGAGAGTTTTCTGGAAATGGTCGGGTAAAAGATTAGAAAAGGAAATATCTAAAATGTACATGAAAATGAGTTGATGAACTTTTAGGTAACTATCAGTATGAGTATGAAATGTTAATACTGCGTACTTGTGAAATCGTAAAAGACGTCACACCAATAGTCGAAAAAATTCGTTCTTTCGATCTATCCTTCTTGCACTTCAAAGTTGGATTTCAAAGTTTAATGATTCTTAATGAATTCTAATAGAATTATCTCGCAAATTATCGTTATTTAAACTCACGGAAGATGCATTTCGAAACAAATAAATTTTATACTAAAATTGAACAAACCAAATACCTACTTGTAGGGTACGGTTTGTTAGATGTTGAAAGAATTCAGTATTATCAAAATCAGATAGATATTAGGAAAGTGTTATAGATAGAATATAGGATAATGATAAGAATATTTTTAGATGAAAAGAAAATATAATAACACCAAGCCCGTGTATAATACCCCTAGTTAGGGAATTTTCGGCATAGAATACAGAAATCTTAAAAAATATTTTAGGAGTAACTTTAGTAATTTGGTTGGTCGAGATACAGGCGAGATACATTAAAATATCTTATGGTAAGTACTTAAAATACGTTATTTGAAATAAAATTATTTTTAATCTATCCCGCCAGAAAGTCGAATAAGAGCGAGGTATGCATGTATCAACAAAAACAGTTGTTTTAATTAATAAGTCCCTAACAAGAAAAGCAAAGCCTTCTAAGCCCACCAGTTTCCTTACTCATTATCTCATTTATTAGATTAAAAATAAAAAGTATTCATTTAGGAATAATTAATGCACTGACTTTTTATTGATATATATCAGAATTTCTTTGCTGAAGGCACCAAAAGTAACTAATTAAAACTGTAGATCTCTAAATGGCTCGCCTCGGTAAATTTCCTCTGTATTATGATTCACTTTAGGAACTAATATAGTAGAGAATGCTGCGGAGGAAATTAGAAAGATGTGGGAAATTAGCAGGCAGAGCCTACAGGAAATGAACTTAATTGCTCTATGAATATCGTAGCAAGGGCTGAGCAGGACCTGTGCCAAGACAATGTTGTCACTGTAAATATCGCTCTTGATTACGCCACTGAATAGACCGGTTGTATAATGTACCTTTTCATTAAGATGAACTAAAGCCTAAATGATGTTTGGTGTGAAATTAAATGTATTCCGTATGCAAATGAAGTGAGTAGCCGTTAGAATTATTACTGGAGAATGAGACTGAGAAACTGCCTGGCCATGTCCACTTATCGCTGACTCAGCCATTCTGACAGAGAATTACCCATCACTTTCCTGAGTGATAGGGCATCACTCCTCTCAGTGATAGGGCATCACTTCCCTGAGTGATAGGGCAACACTTCTCTCAGTATTAGGGCATCACTTTCCTGAGTGATAGGGTATCACTTCTCTCAGTGATAGGGCATCACTTCTCTCAGTGATAGGGCATCACTTCTCTCAGTGATAGGACATCACTTCTCTCAGTGATAGGACATCACTTCTCTCAGTGATAGGGCATCACTTTCCTGAGTGATAGGGCATCACTTCTCTCAGTGATAGGACATCACTTCTCTCAGTGATAGGGCATCACTTCTCTCAGTGATAGGGCATCACTTCTCTCAGTGATAGGGCATCACTCTGTTTCATATAGTATGTATTGTTTCAATGAATTTACACGTGTGTATAATTTATCTTTTTTGCATTGGATTTGCATATCCGGAGCCGAATAGCACGAAGTAAAGCTTCCGAATAGCGCCGATATTTCTAGATCACATTGTATATATCGGTGAAAAAATGAAATACTTAAACTATACAATATCTTTTTGCTGTTATACATTCTATTTATTCACATTTGTAAAATAATGGTGGAATGAATTTTGATACTAAATCATTTCGAATTGTTTTAGTGTTCATCAAATATATATTTCATTTCCATGGACAAGTTTTGGTATCTCTGGAAAAGGTTCTTGTTCGAATAGAAACAAATTGCTGCATAAAATATCTATTCAGTATTTCGTAATTTGTTATTTCATTCTATGATAAGTCCTATAACAATGCTTTAAAATATAGAGAATCACTACTTAAAGTAGAAGTACCTGTAATAAAATTGTGTTAGCATAATAGAATCCCTTGAATATCGTCATATCTCTATAAATATTTCCGAACGAAGAAACCTTTCTTTGGCCACATTTGAATTCCTCTGCACCCTCAGATAGCATATTTTCCTTTCACCACAGTAATTCACAGTCATTCTTACATCTCATTTCATCCAAATGGTGACGAAGGCACTGGTGTGAAAATAAGAAACCATTCTATATCATTGTACACAACTTGAATATACGAAGAAAATATTCTCCGTATCTGTGAGAGATTTCTATATGGGATATAAATCAATTTGTAAATAATAGATTTCACACGGCATGAGTTCTCGGATTGTTAGTAAATATGCAGCAAGGAATATTTTATGTTAGTTTTTCCTCATTGAGAGACAAGGAAGACTTCTAATGAAGCTCATGCATAAAATAAACATTGTCATTTCTTATAGTTTATACTGGCAGAACTCATGCATATTTTGATAGGGATTGTCGGTGTTATGTCTTTCGGCAGCTTGTATTACTCTGTAGATTGATAATAACATTGCACTGGTTTCACGTAGAAAGGGAGCAGTCAGGAGAATCATTATTAGTTATTTTGCAACATTTGATATGACAATAATTAGGAAATTAGTTAATATTTTTTTCGGAAACTTTAAAGTCCTGTATTATAATTTCATTTAAATAGAAAAATGGATTTTTTCAGTTTGCTGGGTGCATTTGAAAATAATGCATTGTTATTTAATTACCCCCGCTTTATGTGAACACCTTTCCTTGATGACGAAGATTGTAATCTGAAGTGGATTTGGAGAAACCTGGAGATGATGAAAAAGCAATTAAGTTTCTCCAAAACTATGGCATAACATCGGAGAAAGAGATTTATAAAAATAAAAAAGACTTTAAGATTTATTGGAAAGAAAGTGGAGATGCAATAAGAAAATCTGCAGATCGAACCAATCGGTGCAGACGGATACATAGCTTGAAGACTTACAGTTGACTATAAATAATTATTGAAATAATAATATTTCTAACTAAGTAAACTGTTTTTTTTTCTAACTAAGTAGGCCTACCTTAAAAGTCAGTAAAGTTTGATACCATTATATTTTATTATTTCATTTGCATCAAATGCTCCCAGTAAACAGAAAAGATTCCAAAATATTTAACGTGACTTGCTATAAGTTTCTGATTTGTGTAATAATGCCAAGTTCTATATTAACTTCTATTGAATTGTACGGAGATTATTTATAGACCTAAAAGGATTATATCTTCACCGGGA
Source organism: Caprella mutica (assembly GCA_947561585.1). NCBI lineage: Eukaryota > Metazoa > Arthropoda > Malacostraca > Amphipoda > Caprellidae > Caprella > Caprella mutica. The sequence goes on along the minus strand of CANNZV010005060.1, from coordinate 13,136 downwards.
ATTAGGTTTTCTCTGATATTTTGTTTTATTCAGTTCAAAGTAAGGTTATCTGCCTAATTACCATGCTAGTGTAAGTTAATCTAATCTGAGAGACTGCATTTAACTGAGTAATAACCTCTAGTCGTAAAGGATAAATTGACTCATAAATTATATCATAGTTTGCAAATGGCGCTGTAACTTTGTCACTTGGGAGACTCATTAGCATTTTAATTGATGAATAAAAGACGGAATAACAGATTTTGATGTGGTCTGATTGTTTAAAATTCAATTATATACATTAAATACATATTACTGAATGTACATTTTCATTTAGTTCATCCAACATAATATATATCCACCAGCTTTAACTCAATGTAATATGAATGAACATTTAATTGAAGATAGCATACATGCATAAGTCTATATGTCAAAACTACGATTATACAGTATGGGCCACAAAAATGTTTCCGCTTTTTCAAACACTTGTAAATCGTTAGCCAATGGACGAAAAAACTGTATCTCGTTTTTTTTTCTCCGCCTCTTATTGTACTAATAACTGGTGGAAACTATTTTGAACTGATGAACATAGTTTAAGAACAGGTAAGCAAAGAGTGAGGGTGATTATTTTTGTCATTGCGCGAAGGTAATTCTTAGAGCTAACTCTGTGATTTTACTTCCTAAAAGGCAGTGAATAAAAGGAAAAATATTAATTGTAGACATTATAATACAAGGTGCTTCCATTTCTTCCTTTTAAACTATTTGGAAATACAACAACTTCGGTGACATTTTGATTTCATTGAAGTTTTCACTCTGAATATTAGTTCTTCGCTTGTTCATTGCATGGTTATAAGGCCCATTTCACACTTACATTTTTAACACCGCGGAAAAAAGCTCTTCTTAAATTCTTTTTTTTTTATCGCCGATGGAAAAATCTCATTAAATTTATGCTTCAGCGATAAAAAAACGCAAGTGTGAACACATTTTAAAAGAGCTTCTTTTCGCGCTGTTAAAAATGAAAGTGTGAAGCGGGACTTAACCATGCAATGAACAAGCGAATAGCGAATATTCAGAGAGAAAACTTCAATGAGATCAAAAGTCACTGAAGTTGTTCTATTTCAAGATAGTTTCTAAGGAAGAAGTGTAAGCACCCTAATTAAAATGTCTACCATTATTAATTTTTCTATTTATTCACTGCATTTAATTAGTAAGTAAAATCACAGAGAGAATAACCTTCGCGCAATGACAAAAATAATCACCCTCACTCTTTGCTTACCTGTTCTTAAACTATGTCCATCAGTTTAAAATTGTTTTACCTGTTAATAGAACAATAAGAGGCGAAGAAAAGAGACAAAGATACAGTTTTTTCATCCATTGGCTAACGATTTACAAGTATTTGAATAAGCGGAAACATTTTTGTGGCCCATACTGTACAATATAAATTAAAAAGAATTGAATACTACAAAATATTGAAAGTATAGTGATATTTCATTTACAATGAATTACTGTTTCCAATATGAAGACTAGGAATTCATAGTCTATGATAAAATATTATTTCCATTGAATATACTTATTAATCCATTTCCCTTTTGTTTATTTCTCTTAATAAATAACTTTTTTGTATTTCAATGATTTTTCAAAATCATAAAATTTGCCAACTCCTACACTAATCAATTAAAAAAATATTAGCAATACATCACCAGTCCCGCACTAAATAAATGTATGATGTCTCTAACTTTCTTCACATCTCTAATTCAAAGTCTTTTACATTGGCGGCATTTGACCCTCAATAAGACTGCTGATTTAAATGGCTTAGTTAAGGAATATGGAAGAGCCCGTCTGATCTTAGTATAAAATATTTTAACGTATCATGATAAAGAATCAATAATTAGTTAATGATATGAAATATTTTGAATTAAATCAATTTAATATCAGAGGTAACATAGTTTTTATTAGGTAACTAAGTTTGATCGATAATCCGATAGATGGCGTTGTTTTATTTGTTTATTTATGTTCACAAAATTTCGATTTATCTTCTTATGCATTAGAACTACAACTATAGTGCACACTTTCTTTAGTCTGTCATAAAATAGTCATTAGTTTGTTTGTTCTCGAAAATTTGTTCACTATACGAGGTTGTTCTCTTATCCTGGACTATACATTAGTCCACTATAGAGGAGTTCTACTATATAAGCAAGATAAGTATTATTATAATTATTACACGCATTAATAAAAGTTATTTAATTTGGCTGCATTTATTGATATATGTACAAAAACTTGCGACATTAAAACTCTCGAAAAACAGAATGATTTATATGTATAGCTAGTTCTTTAATAATCTTTATTTAGAAAAAAAAGGTATATCATATTACCTAATTAATTATGCTGAACCAAATAAAAACAAATTAGCAATTTTTTTATTTTTCTCGCACCCTTCCTTCAATGTATGTACATCATAGAGAACTTTTGTAATGATTTTGGGGTGTATTTTCTCCCAGTTTTCCTATTAAACATTTTCTTACTAATTTTGTTGGTCTTATTTACTTTATAGAATCTAAGTTATGAAACAGTAATAAATAATAAATTTGAGACTATAATATTTACAAGAGTTGAAACTGATGAGTTCAAATTATTATTGGAACGAAGAATAATTTCAAAATAATAATATAGTATTTTAATATAGTAAATCATTTTTAAGAATTTTTAAGAATTGCACTGATGCAAAAAATGCGTTAATACTAATTAGTTTCCACAATTTAAATGAAAAAACTAAAAAAATGAACATGCTCTCTCTAAAAGATTCTAATAAACGTACTGTATATTTCGAATTAAGCACACTTCAATATCAATTTGAAGTTCAAGTATCAATTAAAAGATAATATCCCATGTAATCACCTTCATTTAATTTATCCCAATAAATTGGTTGTCACCAAATGGAGATAAGGAAATCCCCGAAAATTAACTGGAATTAAGAGCGCCAGTTAGGGGATGAAAAATCCATTAGGAAAGTTTAATTTGTTTTGAAAGTCTTTTCCAGAGGTGATGTTTCGGGCTTCAGTTTTAATTCAATTTATTGTTATGGCTGCAATCGATCTCGAAGTTGACCCCTCTACCCCCCCCCCCCTGAGGCTGATATGGGGGTTAGGGGGGATTTAATTAAGTTGTTACAAATTGGTATTTCAGATTACGAACGATAAAAACTGTGGAGAAAATTAGTGATACTATGTCACAGGGTTTAGGAAGGGAGTTTAGAATCAATTCTCACGAATTAATTTATTGGTAAATAAGAAATCCTTTGTGAAGACTGTAAAAACTTTAAAAATTATTTGATCTGATAAATAAAGTTTTTTTTATAACAATATTATATTTGTATATAGGGTAGGAGAATACATTTATATTTTCTCGTGTGTGACGTAAATAAGAGACGTTTCAGTGCATATAATGCAGTAATTTGTGTCACAATTGTGACTGTAAATGTTACACAAGCGGACAAATGTAGCGTACATATTTTACCTGCAGTCTTACCTACATCTGTTGTTGTTGTTTTTCATCTTTGAAGTTTAGAAAACTTCCTTATAGTGTGAGTTATAACCAATGCTGAAATGGATTGAGTTATCTGAAACAATAATTTCCTATAAGTTCATTACAATTCAGGTGGAAAAAAATAACATAAGAAAAAAAGAAAAATGAAGAATATCTATGAAGGTAATGATTATTCTATTCCTAATTCAAAGAATAAAAAATTACAATGTGCTGTATTTTGAAACTTGTATACAAAAGCTTAAAATGAATAAATTATACCATTTATGACTACACCTATACCCCATGACAGTGAAGTCGTTTGTGTAACTTAAACAGCTATTACACATGCCTGATATTTGCCGCTATATGTTTTCTCGCCACACGACACTTTTGCCGAAAATAGGACATTTTTTTTGCAATATAAGGTATACATATTTAATAGTAAATAACAGAAAAGTATATATTTTGTCACTAGTGCACCTGACCTGGGGAGGAGTAAACTCAAGCGGTCCCATTAACGTAAAGTGTTTATATATTTATATTTATAACGTTATATTATAACGTTATATAATTATATTATATTTATAATATTTATAACGTTAAGTAGATAATATTTATAACGTAAAGTGTTTTTTTAATTTTCGGCGAAAGAGTCGTGCGGCAAAAGTATTTTATGGCAAAAGTGTTTTCGACGAAAGGACTGGTCACCCTAATATTTTATACGTACAATGTCTAACTATTGTAATTATTTTAACGGTTTAAACAGTTAGATATAAGCTATTTCAAAGTGTATATAGTAAATCCTTGCAAGAAACAATAAAATTACATTGCGCAATTGAATTCCTTGGTGACTGAGTTCTGCAGGACATTCACCTGTTCTTTTTTTCGTAAATATGAAAATGTTCTAATTTGTGCTACAAATTGGAAACTCACCAAATTTCTCTTCCCATTTTGCCCAATCATGTAAATAATGAGAAATGAGAGGAATGATTTCTTTGCCAAGTTGTCTAATGAGAATGTCGGTCTGAAGTAGATAATTAGTTACACATCGGGGCTGTCAGGCGTGTTAGGGTCTGAGAAATATTGGCCTGAGAGAAACCCTAGAGGAGAAAATGCTAACATTATTATTGTATATTCCCGCAGAAACCTCTTTGCTCATCAAAAATTTATGGTGACTGACAAACATTTGATTTGATTTATTTTTAGGACCTTTTCTTCGTAAGGCAATAAGAACTATTTCATTATTGATTTTTAGTTCATGAATTTTAACTATTATTCACAGGCTCATTTTTTTCTGAAATCAATTAATGATTTTAATGTGGTATCTCTTATTTTTGTTAAATGTCTGTTTTTATAGTTTGCTTTTATATGGGTAACATAGGTGATTTAGTTTATTTATTAACATGGCGTACTCATGAAAAGAAGGCCATGTTCAGGGAATAGATTAATTGAACATCAGAATTGTGAAATCTAGCAACCACTCACACTCCATATAGAAATTTTAGCTGATAATTCTATTACTGTATTTGTGTGCATATAAGTTTAAGGAATTCTTAACTAGACTATCATATAGTAGTGAGTAGTCTAACCAGAGAGCTGGGTGGTTGCAGTCAATTACACCTTAGTCAATTCTAACCCTTATAGGTTCAGTTTTCTTAATATGGTACAAGACGAAGTTTGGATTTCAAGTTCTAAAGAGTTTATCTTTAGGATAACTGCAGAAAATTTATGAAAATTAACATCAAAACTATATTCCGTTACTTTATTACATTAATTATTTTAAGGTGCACTCAGAGAAATTCTGATGCACTCAGGTGTTTCGACCGACCCTATGGCTTTGTTTCTAAAGCGAGACACATTAGTGCATCAAACTATAGTTTGGAACATCTGTTCGATGCACTTTAGTGTTTGTTGAGAAAATTATTCTCATCATATTAGCAAAGGAAAATTTGATACACTAAAGAGCATCGAACTGATGCACCTTAGTGCATCCACACTAAAGTGCATCGAACTGATGCACTTTAGTGCATCCAAACTATAGTTTGATGCTCAAAAGTGTCTCGCTTTAGAGACAAAGCCATAGGGTGAACTCGAAACACCTCAGTGCATCAGTTGGAGTTGCTTATTTTTCTCAGTGTGAATTGTGATTGAAATGAGATGAGAAAATTTTCAGTCAAAATTCAGGTTTCATACAAAATAGGTACACTTTTCGGTATTTAATAGGAATACGGGTAAAGCTCGTATAACGGACAATGTACCGGAAAAAGTTGTCGTTATTTCGATCAATGGATGCTATGGCGGATTGAAAATTTACATCAGTTGGATTTAAACTTAGTAAGTTTTCTTTAACAGCATTTCAAAGAAACGTCAATGAAGGTATACAATCTCAGATTATTATTAAATGAAAATTTTATTGGTAATCGTATAAAATTTATATTATTCACTTGGAAGTTGTATGTATGTACAAAATAGTAATTTAGGTATAACTATATGTCGCTTAAACTACAATAGAATACGATAAAAATGGTAATATATTTTAATTTCACTGATATACATAGATATCTATGTAGATACAAACTTACAAAATATAATAATCTTTAATCCAACTTAACAAAACATATAAATAAATTATATAATTTCCTGATTCTTATTTTTTGTGTTTGGTGAACAACGAATCTTCATCAACAGCTCAGAATTTCTGTTTGAGTTTACCGGCCAAGTCTAACAATCAAGAGAAATAGTTACTATAAAAATGTGTGGGAAAGGGGTAATTAAATAAAAAAAATAATACATTTAATTGTTGAATTTTGTAGATGAATAAAGTATATGTTAAACCATATAATTTATTGATGTTGATGTTGGAGATGCGTGTCTTTTTATAACGGACAAGTTTTTCTTTCGTAGAGGGGTCCGTTTTGAGTAGAATTCTTGTAGAAGAAACATCAATCGTTCTTTGTAAAACATTCAGTGACGGTTTACTTTGTAGTAGAGCTAAAAATTACAAATGGAACACGCTGGAGTAGTACCTGCAGTATAGTCATTCACACGAGTGATTGGCTAATTATCGGTTTCTGAAATCAGCTTATGAAAAAAACTAACAAACTTAAAAATTTGAATTGGCTTATCCTTACTCAGTGAATGTTAGTGTGGAAGAAAATCCAAATGTTTCAAATCAGTGTTTTTTGGGGTTGTAGAAAGTTATACTCACATTGGAATATACCCCATGTCAAATATTAGCCAAATTCATTAACATTTGAATATTTGTATATCATTTCCTGCCCGGTAGAACAAGAAAGTTCCAATACAGTTTATTTCGAATAAATTCCGTGTATTTTGAATTCAATGCCAATATGTGAAATAAAAAGAACTACAGCTACGAGTAAATATTTTTTCATCGATACTCTAAAACTGAAGCCGTTGATTGGTTTCCCTTATAAATTGTTATAAAAACAGTTGAGTTGAATCGGAAAAATGGCTCAGGTAGATTAAATCCGCCAAACCTGCGTTCCAATCTTATATTGGAAGCAATATCCGCTTTTTGCGATAATCTGTCAACTAAATCCTGACATCAATTCCCTAACATCTGATATCTCCATCAGACCATTTTTGCTCTCCGATTGCTTTTCGAGTCAACATTTGCTCATATTTTTTGGACAATGTGGGAGATGGTGGCAGTTGATAGCTCCCTAAATCAGCAGATAATTGTGGTAGCTCTTGCAGACCTGTAGAGCTATTTCCTTTACTTTGCTGTCTGGGCACTTATTGAAATTACATCTAAATTGACATTAGGAATAATGGGAGAGAAATAACAGGTAATTTACAATATCTTCAATGAACTTATTCCAAATTTTCTCTTTCCATGCTTTAAATTTTATAGATATAATTAATAAACGTATGCATTTTCTGATATTACTATTTATTCTGTATTCGTCTCAAAATATTAATGATTTTTCAAATTCAAAACTTATCTATTTCAAGGGATACAAATTCTGTGAATAAAATTTGCCTAGATAATTTGTCACATTTAGTAAATAGACATTTTATCTCCAAATAGCCTTAGTGCCGTTTTAAAAATACTCTAATTACAATGCAAGAAAAGTCCCCTGCACGAAAAAAAAAGAATGGGAAATTTGATAAAAAGTCCTATTGGTATTTAGAACAACGGCAATCAAGATTCTCACTTTGTCTAGAAATCAAAGAAAGGGAAGATGAAACACTTTAACAAATGGCATCAAATAGCGAACAACATTTAATTTACTTATAGAAGAATCACAGTGAGTATTGATATTTTAATTCTCATTTTGTTTTATTATTATTATTTTTTCCTTACATATATACCATAGTTCTAACCAGTGTGTAATTAGATAGAATAACAAAAGATTAACGTTAATGGACTGGTAAACATTGTCTATTTGATCTTCTGAAAAATAACAAGAGGGACAGTGAGTCATCCACATACAGCTACCTACAACTTGAAGGCCCCTTCCAGGTTATATTTATTTTTATCTAGAAATGCTTTAAATTTGTTGATCTTAGGTTGTATAACGTATCACAGTTAACTGAAAAGAAATTGATACTCTTCGTAAATAATTATATAAGAAATACTCACATACTACCGTCACTGTCCGACATTTCTATATAGATTCACTGTATTCAATAGAAGAACAAGGTCAAAATACGAGCATTATCACGTTTTAGTTGTAAATTGTATGGTAATTCGGTATGTAGGCATACGTTCAGAGGTTAGAAGTAAAATCACATGAATAACTAACATTGAATATTACAAAAAATATAAAACAATTTTGAAATATTTCAGTTTTATAACCAGTAATGTTAGTTTTAATAAATAGAGAAATAAAAAAATTAACTGGAGGCAACCTTTAAAAAATACTATAATTTGATTTTCAAATTATTTCACTGTCATTAGATAGATTTAATATCAAATATGAATAATCAGTAAAAAGATTACGAATTAATATTTTATTACGTTTGAATTACAAATATAGTTGCGTAATTAGTCAAATTACTTAGGCAACAATGGTGCCGATGTCAAAATAATACTCTTTCTATATTCAATTGAAAACAATCTAATTTTCATGTAAAATAGGGGTTCTTCATAGTCAAAAGCAGTGCAAAATATCCAATATTTTCGTAACAACGAAATGAGAGAGCAAAGACTCTCTCTCTCTCTCTCTCTCTGTAGCTATAATTCTAAACTATAATTATTGATGTCATTCCTTATATTAGTGTATGTATGTAGTTGAAACTAGTTAGGGGAGTGGTGAGTGGTGAGTGAGTGATGAGTGGTGAGAGTGTGATGAATGGTGAGAGTGTGATGAGTGGTGAGTGGGTGATGAGTGGTGAGAGGGTGATGAGTGGTAAGAGGGTGATGAGTGGTGAGAGGGTGATGAGTGGTAAGAGGGTGATGAGTGGTGAGAGGGTGATGAGTGGTAAGAGGGTGATGAGTGGTGAGAGGGTGATGAGTGGTGAGAGGGTGATGAGTGGTAAGAGGGTGATGAGTGGTGAGAGGGTGATGAGTGGTAAGAGGGTGATGAGTGGTGAGAGGGTGATGAGTGGTGAGTGATGGTGTCCTCGGGTCTAGTGTGATTTTCCGAAAACGAATTTGCCGAAAACAGATTTTCCGAAAACGAATTTGCCGAAAACAGATTTTCCGAAAACGAATTTGCCGAAAACAGATTTTCCGAAATACGGATTTACCGAAGGACAAATTTTCCGAAAGACAAATTTGTCGAAAATCAAATTTAATGTATCTAAAAATAACATTCTGTTGGACTTTGTAGTTCTCATCATTATATCTTATGGATAATAAAACATATTTCTTATATGAGTTTGACATTACTATTGCTATATAATTTGTATTCCGTTAATTTGGTATCAGTTTGCTAAATTCATATATCTAACTGTATATATTAAATAATAATATGTATATGGCATTACTAATAAAGGGTTGATAGAAATCAATGACTTTACCTGAAATAAATTTATTTATTCTTGCATCGTTGAAGCTAGAGGTAAATTTGGAAGATATAAACATAACTAATAGTTTATTCATTACTATACCAGTGTCTTGAACATCATCACATAATTTGGAAAATTATTTGCTTGCTAAATTTTTTATTATATCATAAATCATAATATATATTCATTTTCATAAAGTGAGTGTCTATAGATTTATTTTCTATAGCAATTTTCTTGTTAAAATTAAAAAATAGTTATCATTGTCTTCCAATCTGTCTTGGATACTTATGATTGATACATTTTTTTTCATTTTTCTCACCAGATCCAAGTTTGTATGAATATTTTAAAATACAATTTAGATGACATGTTGCAATGGATCCTAACTTTTGAGGTTTCATGTACTCGCCGTATTATTATGAACATTCATTATAGTTATGAAATAGTCACAAGTTAGGAATACAGTTTACAATGTGTTATGTACTGGGTTTACTAAGTTTAGGGTTTTAACAAAGACGGAATAACTAGGGGAAAACATTTTGCTTCCGAGTTTTAATTCACACTAATTTTTAATTTTTTAACACTACTAATGACACAAAATAGATACATAATTAATTAATACATATCACTTTTTAAGGGAAGTTGCTATATAATTTATATATGCTCAATAAGGAGATATTTACAGTAGGATATATGAGAATTATTGATATATGGCACTATGTTAAAGAAATAAACGAAAACGTTCATAACAAACGGCACACATGTCAGTAAAATAATTTGAATTAAATTATCATAATAATTAAACCATGTAATTGAATTACAGCAATAGTTAATATAATTTAGTTAGTCTATTATATATTTATTTCATTCGTATACCCTTCATTTTTACCTTATATTCTCATTCATTACACGTATATCTTATTCCAACATATCCCAATTTCCTATCTTTAAATTCCTCTTCAGCAAACAAAGATATCACTGTCATATCTCTTAGTTATTTGCTCCATTAGGAAAGCAGATTCTTTTGTTTAGTCCTATTAACACCAAAAAACATCCATGATTCAATATTACAGTAAAACTCCTCTATAGTGGACTCCTTCCTCTATAGTGGACTCCTCCTCTATAGTGTATTTAGTGTCCTGATTAAGGATTTACTTCATATAGTGAACAAATTTTTATTTAGACTGCCTTGAATATCCATCAGATTCAGAAAACTGATGGCCATTCATGACAGACGAGAGAAAATGTGTTCACTATACGGGGTAGTTCTCTTTCCAGGGACTCTGCATTCACTATACAGGAGTCCACCATAGTGGAAATATACTGGTTTTCTAACTATTTATATGGTTATTGGTATAAATTTTAGTTCATAAAAATCCAGTACGTATTAGAACCTATGTAGTGTAGCACTGTAATACCATCACGATGTCACATCTTTGTCATGTTTCACCTCTTTGAAATTTTAAAATGAATATTTTGCAGAATGAGGATCTAATAATTTTATAAAAAGACTCTCAGGTCATTAATTTTCAAACGAATATTTAAGTGAATATTATGGGTCATAGGTTAAATTATTGTTTCATTTTATAATTTATACAGATTAAATTTTGGAGAGGTCAGCAAACATCAATTCGAAATTGCTGCTCGTAACTCTCAAAGGATATATGGCGCCTTGCGCTTAGAGTACATTGCATATTTCAAGAAAGCATTGCTCAGCTTTAGCTCCGAAGAATATTATTCATTCTCAGTTCCAGAGGGAGTTCGAAGCTGTCCAAAGTATTAAATAACTTCAGAGGCATTTCAAAAGTGCCAGCTGAACACAGTGAGCAGTCTCCTTTAAATAATATTTGCTGACTTCCCTCCCTAGCGAATATCCATAGTTTGTAAGGAAAAACTACTGAAAACAACTCTGCTGTACAGGGAAACTTACCAATTCTGCCCAAATAATGAGCTGAGACTAAGCTTATTTTTTGTTTGCTATTTTCCAATACTTTTAGTGTATACATTCTTTCTACTGAAAATTCCTAATTGAATTAAAAGTAGCATAGAAAAAAGAGAGCTCTTAAATTGAATGATTACTAAAGAAGTTTTAACGCTCTAAAATTATTTATTGGGTGATGAACAAATTAGATTAATGTAAGACTTTTTCGAATTATGAATTATATGGTGCCTAATGTAAGATAATTCTAATCCAATTATCAAAGCATAAATGTAATATTCGAATTATAAACTAGATAGCTATGAATGATAAATTATTGATTAGTAAGTGCATATTTTATTGGTCTGACGATTAGTTAAGTTACTTTGTTGTGATCTCTCTACTAAATAATGCAGTCAACTCCCTGATATCTTAGCTCTCTCTATTGGTAGGTGTTGACACCAACACTGATTGTGTTTGCTGTAGCTGTTGATATTAGAGGAGAGTACACAGTTTAGGGCGCTTTGAACCCTCAGGGTTGCTGTATGTTTGGAACTCGTGGTTGGGAGTAGGAAAAGGGTTACTTGTACTTTGGTAGAAGAGGGTTACTTGTACTTTGGTTGAAGAGGGTAGCTTGTACTTTGTTGAAGAGAGGGTTGCTTGTACTTTGGTAGAAGAGGGTAGCTTGTACTTTGGTAGAAGAGGGTAGCTTGTACTTTGGTAGAAGAGGGTAGCTTGTACTTTGGTAGAAGAGGGTAGCTTGTACTTTGGTAGAAGAGGGTAGGTTGTTCTTTGGTAGAAGAAGGTAGCTTGTACTTTGGTAGAAGAGGGTAGCTTGTACTTTGGTAGAAGAGGGTAGCTTGTACTTTGGTAGAAGAGGGTAGCTTGTACTTTGGTAGAAGAGGGTAGCTTGTACTTTGGTAGAAGAGGGTAGCTTGCACTTTGGTAGAAGAGGGTAGCTTGCACTTTGGTAGAAGAGGGTAGCTTGTACTTTGGTAGAAGAGGGTAGCTTGTACTTTAGTAGAAGAGGGTTGTTTGTACTTTGGTTGAAGAGAGGGTTGCTTGTACCTTGGTAGAAGAGGGTAGCTTGTACTTTGGTTGCAGAGGGTAGCTTGTACTTTGGTAGAAGAGGGCAGCTTGTACTTTGGTAGAAGAGGGTAGCTTGTACTTTGGTTGCAGAGGGTAGCTTGTACTTTGGTAGAAGAGGGCAGCTTGTACTTTGGTAGAAGAGGGTAGCTTGTACTTTGGTAGAAGAGGGTAGCTTGTACTTTGGTAGAAGAGGGTAGCTTGTACTTTGGTAGAAGAGGGTAGCTTTTACTTTGGTAGAAGAGGGTAGCTTGTACTTTGGTAGAAGAGGGTAGCTTGTACTTTGGTAGAAGAGGGTAGCTTGTACTTTGGTAGAAGAGGGTAGCTTGTACTTTGGTAGAAGAGGGTAGCTTGTACTTTGGTTGAAGAGAGGGTTGCTTGTACCTTGGTAGAAGAGGGTAGCTTGTACTTTGGTTGAAGAGGGTAGCTTGTACTTTGATAGAAAAGGGTTGCTTGTACTTTGGTAGAAGAGGGTAGCTTGTACTTTGGTTGAAGAGAGGGTTGCTTGTACCTTGGTAGAAGAGGGTAGCTTGTACTTTGGTTGAAGAGGGTAGCTTGTACTTTGGTAGAAGAGGGTTGCTTGTACTTTGGTAGAAGAGGGTTGTTTGTACTTTGGTTGAAGAGAGGGTTGCTTGTACTTTGGTTGAAGAGAGGGTTG
>CANNZV010005059.1:19944-51634 GCA_947561585.1 Caprella mutica | reverse complement strand
CCTCTATCTACAGAGTCTACAGGTCTCTATCTACAGTGTCTACAGGCCTCTATTTACAGAGTCTACAGGCCTCTACCTACAGTGTCTACAGGCCTCTATCTACAGTGTCTACAGGCCTCTATCTACAGTGTCTACAGGCCTCTATCTACAGTGTCTACAGGCCTCTATCTACAGTATCTACGGGCCTCTATCTACAGTGTCTACAGGCCTCTATCTACAATGTCTACAGGCCTCTATCTACAGTGTCTACAGGCCTCTATCTACAGTGTCTACAGGCCTCTATCTACAGTGTCTACAGGCCTCTATCTACAGTGTCTACAGGCCTCTATCTACAGTGTCTACAGGCCTCTATCTACAGTGTCTACAGGCCTCTATCTACAGTGTCTACAGGCCTCTATCTATAGTGTCTACAGACCTCTATCTACAGTGTCTACAGACCTCTATCTACAGTGTCTACAGGCCTCTATCTGCAGTATCTACAGGCCTCTATCTACAGTGTCTACAGGCCACTATCTACAGTGTCTACAGGCCTCTATCTACAGTGTCTACAAGCTTCTATCTACAATGTCTACAGGCCTCTATCTACAGTGTCTACAGGCCTCTATCTACAGTATCTACAGGCCTCTATCTACAGTGTCTACAGGCCACTATCTACAGTGTCTACAGACCACTATCTACAGTGTCTACAGGCCACTATCTACAGTGTCTACAGGCCAGTGTCTACAGGCTTCTATCTACAGAGTCTACAGGCCTCTATCTACAGAGTCTACAGGCCTCTATCTACAGAGTCTACAGGCCTCTATCTACAGAGTCTACAGGTCTCTATCTACAGTGTCTACAGGCCTCTATCTACAGTGTCTACAGGCCTCTATCTACAGTGTCTACAGGCCTCTATCTACAGTGTCTACAGGCCTCTATCTACAGTGTCTACAGGCCTCTATCTACAGAGTCTACAGGCCTCTATCTACAGAGTCTACAGGCCTCTATCTACAGAGTCTACAGGCCTCTATCTACAGAGTCTACAGGTCTCTATCTACAGAGTCTACAGGTCTCTATCTACAGAGTCTACAGGTCTCTATATATAGTGTCTACAGGCCTCTATATACAGTGTCTACAGGCCTCTATTTACAGAGTCTACAGGCCTCTATCTACAGTGTCTACAGGCCTCTATCTACAGTGTCTACAGGCCTCTATCTACAGTGTCTACAGGCCTCTATCTACAGTGTCTACAGGCCTCTATCTACAGTGTCTACAGGCCTCTATCTACAGTGTCTACAGGCCTCTATCTACAGTGTCTACAGGCCTCTATCTACAGAGTGTACAGGCCTCTATCTACAGAGTGTACAGGCTTCTATCTACAGAGTCTACAGGCCTCTATCTACAGAGTCTACAGGCCTCTATCTACAGAGTCTACAGGTCTCTATCTACAGTGTCTACAGGCCTCTATTTACAGAGTCTACAGGCCTCTATCTACAGTGTCTACAGGCCTTTATCTACAGTGTCTACAGGCCTCTATCTACAGTGTCTACAGGCCTCTATCTACAGTGTCTACAGGCCTCTATCTACAGTGTCTACAGGCCTCTATCTACAGTGTCTACAGGCCTCTATCTACAGTGTCTACAGGCCTCTATCTACAGTGTCTACAGGCCTCTATCTACAGTGTCTACAGGCCTCTATCTACAATGTCTACAGGCCTCTATCTACAGTGTCTACAGGCCTCTATCTACAATGTCTACAGGCCTCTATCTACAATGTCTACAGGCCTCTATCTACAGTGTCAACAGGCCTCTATCTACAGTGTCTACAGGCCTCTATCTACAGTGTCTACAGGCTTCTATGTACAGTGTCTACAGGCCTCTATCTACAGTGTCTACAGGCCTCTATGTACAGAGTCTACAGGCCTCTATCTAGTCTCTACTCCACAGGTCATCTTCTACAGTTGTTTGGAATGTATTCCTCTCTGTCAGAAGTTAGTTGTTTGTTGTACAACTCTTCACAGTTCAAATAACATCCTACTCTCCATTTGCAAATTGCACTCAGAGTTCAGCCTGTCAATGCTATCCTCTAACTAGTCAATGCTATCCTCTAACTAGTCAATGCTATCCTCCAACTAGTCAATGCTATCCTCCAACTAGTCAATGCTATCCTCCAACTAGTCAATGCTATCCTCCAACTAGTCAATGCTATCCTCCAACTAGTCAATGCTATCCTCCAGCTAGTCAATGCTATCCTCCAACTAGTCAATGCTATCCTCCAACTAGTCAATGCTATCCTCCAACTAGTCAATGCTATCCTCCAACTAGTCAATGCTATCCTCCAACTAGTCAATGCTATCCTCTAACTAGTCAATGCTATCCTCCAACATAGTCATTGCCATCCTCCAACTAGTCAATGCTATCCTCCAACTAGTCAATGCTATCCTCCAACTAGTCAATGCTATCCTCTAACTAGTCAATGCTATCCTCTAACTAGTCAATGCTATCCTCCAACTAGTCAATGCTATCCTCTAACTAGTCAATGCTATCCTCCAACTAGTCAATGCTATCCTCTAAGTAGTCAATGCTATCCTCCAACTAGTCAATGCTATCCTCTAAGTAGTCAATGCTATCCTCCAACTAGTCAATGCTATCCTCTAACTAGTCAATGCTATCCTCCAACTAGTCAATGCTATCCTCTAACTAGTCAATGCTATCCTTTTACTAGTTTGTCTAATCTCTACTCTAAACCAGACACGAATACCAGTAATACCTTACGTTACTCTAATACCAGATATAAATACCAGTAATACCTTGCGTTACTCTAATACCGGATATAAATACCAGTAATACCTTGCATTATTCTAATACCTGATATAAATACCAGTAATACCTTGCATTATTCTAATACCTGATATAAATGTATACCAGTAATACCTTGCATTATTCTAATACCTGATATAAATGTATACCAGTAATACCTTGCATTATTCTAATACTTGATATAAATACCAGTAATACCTTGCGTTACTCTAATACCAGATATAAATACCAGTAATACCTTCCGGTACTCTAATACTTGATATAAATACCAGTAATACTTTACGTTACTTTAATTCCAGATAAAAATACTAGTATTACCTTGCGTGACTCTAATATAATGAATGAAAGTATTAGTAATACCTAGTGTTACTTTAATTTTAGCGTTACGGATTATCACCAAAGTATGGAAAGTGGCTTATATTTTCATTTATTATTGATTGATAAACATAACAAGTTATTTTACAGCTTTAACATGTGCGAGTGATTATATATTAGTACGTTCAGACAAGTTTTATCCTTTTCTAAAACCTTCAGACAAGTTTTATCCTTTTCTAAAACCTTCAGGCAAGCTCTATCCTATTCTAAAACGTTCACGCAAGCTCTATCCTATTCTAAAACGTTCACGCAAGCTCTATCCTATTCTAAAACGTTCAGGCAAGCTCTATCCTATTCTAAAACCTTCAGGCAAGCTCTATCCTATTCTAAAACGTTCACGCAAGCTCTATCCTATTCTAAAACGTTCACGCAAGCTCTATCCTATTCTAAAACGTTCAGGCAAGCTCTATCCTATTCTAAAACGTTCAGGCAAGCTCTATCCTATTCTAAAACCTTCAGGCAAGCTCTATCCTATTCTAAAACGTTCACGCAAGCTCTATCCTATTCTAAAACGTTCACGCAAGCTCTATCCTATTCTAAAACGTTCAGGCAAGCTCTATCCTATTCTAAAACGTTCACGCAAGCTCTATCCTATTCTAAAACGTTCACGCAAGCTCTATCCTATTCTAAAACGTTCAGGCAAGCTCTATCCTATTCTAAAACGTTCAGGCAAGCTCTATCCTATTCTAAAACGTTCAGGCAAGCTCTATCCTATTCTAAAACGTTCAGGCAAGCTCTATCCTATTCTAAAACGTTCAGGCAAGCTCTATCCTATTCTGAAACGTTCAGGCAAGCTCTATCCTATTCTAAAACGTTCAGGCAAGTTCTATCCTATTCTAACACGTTCAGGCAAGCTCTATCCTATTCTAAAACGTTCAGGCAAGCTCTATCCTATTCTAAAACGTTCAGGCAAGTTCTATCCTATTCGAAAACGTTCAGGCAAGTTCTATCCTATTCGAAAGTGTTCAGGCAAGTTCTATCCTATTCGAAAACGTTCAGGCAAGTTCTATCCTATTTGAAAACGTTCAGGCAAGTTCTATCATATTCTAACACATTCAGACAAGTTCTATCCTATTCGAAAACGTTCAGGCAAGTTCTATCCTATTTGAAAACGTTCAGGCAAGTTCTATCATATTCTAACACGTTCAGGCAAGTTATATCCTATTCTGAAACGATCAGGCAAGTTTTATCATATTCTAACACGTTCAGGCAAGTTCTATCCTCTTCTTAAACGTTCAGGCAAGTTTTATCATATTCTAACACGTTTAGGCAAGTTCCATCCTATTCTTAAACGTTCAGGCAAGTTTTATCCTCTTCTTAAACGTTCAGGCAAGTTCTATCATATTTTTAAACGTTCAGGCAAGTTCTATCATATTCTAACACGTTCAGGCAATTTCTATCCTATTCTAACACGTTCAGGCAAGTTCCATCCTATTCTTAAACGTTCAGGCAAGTTCTATCCTATTCTGAAACGATCAGGCAAGTTCTATCCTCCTCTTAAACGTTCAGGCAAGTTCCATCCTATTCTAACACGTTCAGGCAAGTTCTATCCTATTCTAACACGTTCAGGCAAGTTCTATCCTATTCTTAAACGTTCAGGCAAGTTCTATCCTATTCTGAAACGATCAGGCAACTTCTATCCTCTTCTTAAACGTTCAGGCAAGTTCCATCCTATTCTAACACGTTCAGGCAAGTTCTATCCTATTCTTAAACGTTCAGGCAAGTTCTTTACTATTCTAACACGTTCAGGCAAGTTCTATCCTATTCTAACACGTTCAGGCAAGATCTATCCTGTTAAATTCTCGTTGCTAATACATAGTTTGTTAAATTAATGAAGCAGAAATTGCACTCGTTACAGTGTGAGAGATATTCGCAATGTTTTATTGCCTGTAAGTGATTTAGTAACTAGATATTCGAATAACAAGCTCCAATTCGGAACGGTTTAATTAATCTGATATTGGATGTGCAAAGGCTTTGAGATTATTCGGTAAAAGAGAAGAGCAACAGCACAGCTTCTGAACAAATTGAAATGAAATTCCCAATCTAAATCTTAACGAATTCACAGAATCTATAATTTTCCCACCAATAACAGTTCGCTAATCTATTCCGCACTATCGTTTAATTCGACGTCACTTGCAGCTAAACGTTGTGGTTATTAGACCTGGGAATAGAGTTTTTAACGACGTTGATTACTCTTGTGATTTTAAAAGATCTGATCTAAAGAAACGTAAAGGATCATTTCCTATAGCGACTGTAGAAATTAATTTGGATGGTCAGGGTTTGAGTTCTAGACGGTCGAAAACCGAAACCAAGCTGTTGAATTTATTCAATTATGGCAATGTGTGGCAATGAGATATTCTTTTACAGCAGAAGTCCTCTATAATTAAATCCTGTATAGTGAATCTACTGTCCTGAGTAAGTAAGAAGCCTGTATAATGAACAAAATGGTCATCAGTTTTTTATGAAACTGATGACCATTTTATGACAAACTCAAGAAAATTGGTTCACAATACAGGGTAATTCTCTTACTAAGACCTCTACATTCACTATAGAGGAGTTTGACTGTAAATTCGAAAACGAGGTGACGAATTCATCCACCTCGTTCGATTAGGATTAAGGTATCACATACAGTTATCATCGTCTATTCGGTTTCGAAGTGAGTGTTTTCAATCAACTGGAAATAGAAGTCACAATTCGGGTCTAGTATTCGAATCAGAGCCTTTAATTTCTTCTCGTTTGATCTCATGGAAGTAATTATAAAACATTTCTAATTAAACTCAAAATCTCTTCTCACGATTACAATGTCAAAAGCTACCATTATTGTACAATTAAAAGGAGTTACATTACAAGGTTTATAATCGTTGTATTTTATAATAATAACTTTAGGTGTAGTTTTTATGGAATAGTAAATTTAAAATGTTTATAAAAAGGAATATCTTTATTTTAATTACAATAATAAAAACCATATATTTATTCACTGTATGTTGATAGTCCAATTTTTATTTATTAAATTTATGGTCACCGATAGTCTGTTTCAATCGGTGATTACAACCGATAATTAGCTAGCTAAGATGATAAATCGTTAGACGAAAATATAATCGTAATATAGTATAAATTTGAAACACTTACAGTCCATCGTCGGACATTCTTGACTTAAATTTCAACAACAATATCTGAAATTTTGATATTTACGACAAAAATCCGATAATTATTGACATTAAATGGCAACTGTTCAGCTGCTAAGTACCATCACAAAAAAATAAGATAGAGTGCCACCAACACAAATCTAATTTTGAAAAAGAGGTGTAAGTTACAGAGGTGTAAGTTACAGAGGTGTAAATTACAGAGGTGTAAGTTACAGAGGTGTGAGTTACAGAGGTGTTAGTTACAGAGGTGTAAGTTACAGAGGTGTAAGTTACAGAGGTGTAAGTTACAGAGGTGTAAGTTACAGAGGTGTAAGTTACAGAGGTGTAAGTTACAGAGGTGTAAGTTACAGAGGTGTGAGTTACAGAGGTGTGAGTTACAGAGGTGTGAGTTACAGAGGTGTGAGTTCAGAGGTGTAAGTTACAGAGGTGTAAGTTACAGAGGTGTAAGTTACAGAGGTGTAAGTTACAGGGGTGTAAGTTACAGAGGTGTAAGTTACAGAGGTGTAAGTTACAGAGGTGTAAGTTACAGAGGTGTAAACTACACAGGTGTAAGTTACAGAGGTGTAAGTTACAGAGGTGTAAGTTTCATTTTCAGACTCGGAAGCAATCAAAATATTTCTGAGTTTTTTTAAATGCTATCAAATTTGGAGATGAAATTCTGGTCTAAAATTGGTGGGCATATTTTTTTTTTTTGTAGCTGAACACACGAATTAAGACTGTCTTTGAATTGAGGCTAAAATGTTAATGGTTAATTCTTTTGCAGTGGAGGAATTAATGGTATTCCATATAAGGTACTGCAAAAATGGAAGATGGGGTAAGTTCCGAGTCATCGGACAGTTCCAAATTTTCGATTATGGAAGAAGAAATAGTATTTATTAATTATCATTTAATAATTATTAGTATCATTATTGGAGTACTGTATTGCAATGTATTGGAGTACTGTATTGCAATGTATTGGAGTACTGTATTGCAATGTATTGGAGTACTGTATTGCAATGTATTGTAGTACTGTATTGCAATGTATTGAAGTACTGTATTGCGCAATGTATTGGAGTACTGTGCACTGTATTGGAGTACTGTATTGCAATGTATTGGAGTACTGTATTGCAATGTATTGGAGTACTGTATTGCGCAATGTATTGGAGTACTGTGCACTGTATTGGAGTACTGTATTGCAATGTATTGGAGTACTGTATTGCAATGTATTGAAGTACTGTATTGCGCAATGTATTGGAGTACTGTGCACTGTATTGGAGTACTGTATTGCAATGTATTGGAGTACTGTATTGCAATGTATTGGAGTATTGTATTGCGAAATGTATTGGAGTACTGTGCACTGTATTGGAGTACTGTATTGCAATGTATTGGAGTACTGTATTGCAATGTATTGAAGTACTGTATTGCTCAATGTATTGGAGTACTGTGCACTGTAATGGAGTACTGTATTGCAATGTATTGGAGTACTGTATTGCAATGTATTGGAGTACTGTATTGCAATGTATTGGAGTACTGTATTGCAATGAATTGGAGTACTGTATTGCAATGTATTGGAGTACTGTATTGCAATGTATTGGAGTACTGTATTGCACTGTATTTGAGTACTGTATTGCAATGTATTGGAGTACTGTATTGCAATGTATTGGAGTACTGTATTGCAATGTATTGGAGGAGCAATATAGGAAAAAACATAGATAATACAGCAAATAATATTTAGTCAATAACAGAAAAGGATAAATACATTTTAAGTTACGTACTTATTATTTCTATTCTAGATTTCAATTTATTATTTTTTCCTAGGAAATAATGTATTCTTGTACCTCATATTACAGAAAATATGTAATTAATTTACATATATTTTCCTTCTTTATTTCACTTTATACGGAACGCTGATATAATTTACTATAATTTAATAATTTCCTATGGTGATATCCTCCATAGGAATAATTTGATAAAATAATTAAATAATTTCTCAAATAACCATGCAAATGAATGTTTAGAGTGCAACATTGTTAACAATAACCATAATTACACAGGGCTAATATGAACGTCACAACAGTACAGTGATCCATTGCTGGTCACAGAGCAGATGTAGGATTATGAGGATCAGACTTAAGGATGTTTGTCCAATAGTCACGTACAGGACTTAGTGATTTAGTGATTAATGTGATGCAAAGTCACGCCCCAATGACACGCTCTGAGTGTGTCAAAACGACACACCAAACCAAAACACGATATACCATTTCCTCCTGTAGGTAAGGAATAGAGCTTAAGAAACTGATTGCTTCTTGTTGTTGTTGTTGTTGTTGTGATTGCTTCCCAGTCAGAAATTTGTAATAGAGTATAATTTTAGCTACGAAATCTTCAAACCGGTTTGTTATTTGAAATAAAGTAGCGTCATTTGATATTTCCCTCCTGCCCAAGTAATTGTGGATTATAGAGGTGTTTGACAGTTCTATTTATTATTTGTAAGAGTTAGTAAATACTTTCCATATACGCTACACAGAATGTATTTGGTGAGGGTAATTAACTCCCTCCTGTTCTTTCTAAACCAGATGTTTCTCGTCGGTTAACTCTTTAGATATTATGAGCTTTGGAGGTTTCGTATTTTTCAGCAGTTTACAAATGCGTTGTTTCTTTTCTGCCATAGATTAATGAGAAGAATAGAAACTGATGGGAAAGGTAATTTAGAATTCGAGGGATATTGTTGATTTCGAGGGCAAATTAGAAGACGGTCCACAGGTAGGTTGAGGACCAATAGAAATTTGAGACAAATGGGTATGGGTGGAGCTTTGTTGAGAATATCCCAAGTATATCAGTGGTCTTTCAATCTGTCTGTCACTCACGCTCTGCTCACGGGAAAGTCTTAAGAAGTTTAGGTTCAGGCTGGAGGGCAGGCCTCACCTACCCCCGAGCCCCCGACTTTGTCGAGGAAGATCACCACCACCGTAGTGGTGGAGATAAGACACTGGAGTAGTGACTCCATCTTGTAACTCCATGGGTCATGCAGCAGCTTCCTAGCAGCAGAGATTGAATTATCTTCCGCAGCGTAAGAGCCACTGTAGAAGATAGGACGATAGAGAACCAGAAATTGAAGAGAATTACAGAACGGCTTCGATGTTGCAGAGCAGAAATTTTACGAGCCTGTAGAAGCCTGAAGTCAAGAATTTTTGACGAGTTGCCTGTAGAAACACAGTATACTTACCTAAATCACATTTCCTGAGTGTTCGTGTAAAATAAACCCACCGCCAATGTTTAACTGCTATGTTGTAAATTTGTTCATCTGACTCCTCCTTAGGTACATCAGTATTGAATTAATATAAACAATTTTAATTGAACACTTATGATAATGATGATATATATTGAGTATAAAAGTAAATAAAATATACACAGAACTGAAGCACCTATATAAGTAAAAAAAACTTTTTTTTATTATTTGAACCTTAGTCTGATTGATTATTAATGATTAAGAGCTCATTTAATTAAAATTAAATGTGTGTTCTATTTAACGTTGTTCATTTGGTGCGATAACTGATTTGATGCTAATTAATTAAATGAAAAATTTGATTATTAAATTTATAAGTGACATAGCTAAGTAGAAAATAAAAGCACGCTACCAAGTAAGTAAAAAGAATTGGATTGTTTAAATGTTTTGAATAATAGGATCTTTTTCTGGTCCCGAGTTGTTTGAAAAAAAAAACTTCCTGGTTAATGAAAAGTCAAAATACAGAATAAATATTATCGTATGAAATTATATGGCTTAGTCACGAATACAATAAAGCTTTTATTAAGTATAATGAATAGATGTATTTGATGACAATCAAAGCAAATGAAGGCATGGATATTGTCTGCAGATCTACAGTCAATCGTAGCAGTTGTAGTGATTAGAGGGAGTATGTCCTTAATTATGTCCTTAATTGATGTACCGAGCAGCTTATTGTGTTTGCCAGGTCTTTAGGAAGACTTTGATACAAGGGACTTAGCAGAGGAAGATCTGAAGATCGGCAGGTATGAATTTGATACAAGGGACTAGTAAAGGAAGATCTGAAGATCGGCAGGTGATGCATTTGATACAAGGGACTTAGTAAAGGAAGATCTGAAGATCGGCAGGTGATGCATTTGATACAAGGGACTAAGTAAAGGAAGATCTGAAGATCGGCAGGTGATGCATTTGATGCAAGGGACTTAGCAGAGGAAGATCTGAAGATCGGTTGGAAAAATGAAATGAACCTTTTTCTTCAAAATCAGAACATATTTATACAACTATATACTGTATTTGTGCACACTTTATTTGAATACAAAATCACTATTTCCAAGAACAAAACCAAAAACCATGAATTTCACGTATAAGCATAAATAACAGGATTTAAAATCAACGGTTTTGAAGGTGCGGGTAGAATCAAACATTTTCTTTCCTAATGAAATAGGCATGACAAATTGTGTAATATGATATGCTTTGTTCATCTGAATAATAATTATTAAAGAAAATAAAAAGTTTATTCATTTTAAAAAAGCGCCATCTAGTGGTAAATAGACAAAGTTTTACGCGAGTCCTTGACGCCCGCCATCTTGTATGTCCATGAGCGTTGAGCAAGTAATACTTCTTAATTTCGTTCATTACTTAATATACTGTGTTTATATCTCAAATTCAATTAAGTATTGCTTATTTTGTGATGATAAACTGATAATTTGTTAATGTGAATGAAATAAAGCGCTTAGATCTATCGTATGATCACTATAAATTACATATAGATAATTAATATCCTTTTTTCTCTGAAAATACAGTAATATTAGCCGAAATATTTCGTATTATTAAGAGAAAGAAAGGTGAGAAACTATTTAATATTTATCTTATATTGTATTAAAATATTTCAAATGAAAATTAGACGCAGCCAATTTTTAATATTTATTTATCTTAAACGGATTTTTTTATATTTTTAATGTTTATCGTTTTATGATTTATGGTAGTTTTAAAATTTCTTTACCATTCTTTCCTTACATAAAATATTAATATTTATATAATAACTACATAATACAAATATTTTAACCATTGATATTAGTTTCATTATAGCTATTACATATTCATGAGTAATACAAATATTTATACGAAACCTAGATTTTGAAATGAATAGGAAAAATATAACACTGAACTCATTCTAAATAACTCTTTCCCTATAATTTTTGAGAGGACCTTCAAATCTTTATCGTTTTTGTGATATTTATGTACGTAAACAAATACAACCGGTCTGCTCAATGATAAATGATTACTGGTGATTAGTTCTTTCTAACCCTTATTTCATGATTAACTCCTTTATGTAACTCAATCACTATTTATTACTTACATTGCATATCGTAACATGCAGAGTATATATTGTACACATTCGGTTTCCTCACAGTAACAGTCAAAGTTCTCCTCCAGTGCCTGTATTCAGAAGGACATGGAAAAGCTGAGACTTGGCTCAGTGTTACTCTGTCGTTTAAATGGACAAAGTGATCAAAAACTTTCTGTAACATGAAGTCTGGTAGGTATTCGAATGAACGGAACTGTTAATAATAATTGATATTGAAATAACTATGGTATTATATTGTATGCAAGATAAGTAATTTGAGTGGAAGTGGAACTTTTGTCAAAAAAAAAAAAAAAATACGTACTTCCACAATAGGTTGATTCAAAGATGGTTATCTTATCGGGTTAAAATTTTTTGAAACCGTAATTTCCAAGAGTGGTGTATCTTATTGTAGTATGTATAATATCATTGGTGTATCTTATTGTAGTATGTATAATATCATTGGTGTATCTTATTGTAGTATGTATAATATCATTGGTGTATCTTATTGTAGTATGTATAATATCATTGGTGTATCTTATTGTAGTATGTATAATATCATTGGTGTATCTTATTGTAGTATGTATAATATCATTGGTGTATCTTATTGTAGTATGTATAATATCATTGGTGTATCTTATTGTAGTATGTATAATATCATTGGTGTATCTTATTGTAGTATAGTATCATTGGTGTATCTTATTGTAGTATGTATAATATCTTTGGTGTATCTTATTGTAGTATAATATCTTTGGTGTATCTTATTGTAGTATAATATCTTTGGTGTATCTTATTGTAGTATAATATCTTTGGTGTATCTTATTGTAGTATAATATCTTTGGTGTATCTTATTGTAGTATAATATCTTTGGTGTATCTTATTGTAGTATAATATCTTTGGTGTATCTTATTGTAGTATAATATCTTTGGTGTATCTTATTGTAGTATAATATCTTTGGTGTATCTTATTGTAGTATAATATCTTTGGTGTATCTTATTGTAGTATAATATCTTTGGTGTATCTTATTGTAGTATAATATCTTTGGTGTATCTTATTGTAGTATAATACCTTTTGTGTATCTTATTGTAGTATAATATCTTTGGTGTATCTTATTGTAGTATAATATCTTTGGTGTATCTTATTGTAGTACAATATCTTTGGTGTATCTTATTGTAGTATAATATCTTTGGTGTATCTTATTGTAGTACAATATCTTTGGTGTATCTTATTGTAGTATAATACCTTTTACATTAGTATATCTGTTACTCTTAGATATGCGTTTATAAAAATAGAAAAATGCTAAGTGGCGCCCTCCCGTGGTGGGATTAATACTTAGCGGCCATCTTTGTTTTAACTGATAATGATTAGTTAGGTAGAACTATTATTGTTAAGTACGGTACTTATTGAATAGTACTTATTGTGAATAGAGTTCAACATGTATATTGAACATTTAGAAGCTATCTTCAATTGAAATTAAATTAGGTAGCATCGAATTAATTACTGTTCAAATAAACACGTTGAAGAATTAGTAACCTATAACGACGAGGTTATAAACTATCATTGGTATAAAAATAAAATTATATCTTTAATAATTTCAGATGAATGAATTCTCTTGCAAACATTTACAGGTCAAGGTGCACTATAGCTTAGACTGAGATCACCTGTCGAAGCTATTCTTCCCCTCTGTTATTCTATTAAATATTAGTACAGTACCTGTTGTTCATTTATTTAAAGTTCTGTTAATATAATTGGTTTAGGATTACATTCAAATGCATATACATGTAAATACATATACAACATATATAATTTAACAAATATATATATAATAAATTTAAAAAATGTGGTAGATATCATAGTTACTTATTGCTTTGTATTAATTTAGCACTCTTTTCTCGTGGTATTCTCGTGGTATCTGGAAAAAAATTTGTTTGAACATTTTTACTTTCATTTCATTTGTAAAAAATGAAAAAAATTGTAATCTTATTCGAAATATTTTTATGTTAAATAAACAAGTATATAATGCTATTAAATAGGTCATTGCAAGTATTTCCATTTAATTTCCAAATTACTTTATTTAATTATTTCAATTATTTATCATACCACATTTTTATATTTAAATAAAACAAGAATAGCTTCGACAATGTCAGTCGAGGCTAAGTACACCTTTACCCAAATACAATTGATATGTACATTACACATACCATTTGATTAAAAACTTGAAAAAAGTATTTATTAAATTTCTCGCAATTTCGAATGTATAAAAATACCTAAATATAATGAAGAGCTAAACTCTAATTATTCTCTAGTTTTTTCATCTGGTACATTAGGTAAAGTACTCTAATGGTTCGCAATTGTGAAACTGTCTGATAATTTGGAACATACCCTATTACTTATTACAATAAACATATAAATATGTAACATTACCTCTTTATCAATAAGGTTCATATTCAATTAGCACTGTCTTCAATTATTATAAAAAGTGTATAGAATTTTCACTACCTTTCTTCTTTTTAAATTAGATGCAATATAGGTTGTGCGATATTTCCACCGTCTACCAAATTACAACAATTACTTAGAACCTAGTTAGGCATAATTTAGCATTGTGATATGCATTAATTATAATTTATTATGTCAAATTAGTGGTAGCCTAGATATATATATGTATCGAAGTTTATTTATTAATGGATAAACGATGTTGATATCATTATTTGAATGTGTTATAAATAGGGTTGTGACAATATGCGTTCAAAATCATAGATCTCAAGAATACCAAAGACGAAACTATAAATGAAATGGTATCGAATACTATATACCGCTGGTGTAGAACCATTCAATAGTCTTTAATTCTCTCCGTCTATAATATTTTCAGGATCTATGATTTATAACGCATATTGTCACAACCCTAATTTTAAGTGTTTGAGACAGTTTTAGGGTCCTGTCACATGGATACAATAAACGCTGTGAAAAAACGCTCTGAAAAAACGCTCGTGTGATATTAATTGCCCTTAATCAAAAAATGTTCTCCTTTTCTTTGTTTAAAATCTTTCCCCACTGAATAACTTGTCTGGAAGACATTGTAACAATAATTAATATTGTACTTGTATTTAAACATTTTCTGCTGTTTTAAAATCTTTATATAATTCTTCATCTTACGAAGATAAAGTAGGAGTATATTTGAGATAGGATAAGTTCCGAATTATCGGTCAGTTCCACATCTTCGGTCATATAAGAAAACACGATATAATAATAAATATTTATTTTTTATTTTAGTTGGTATCCATGATACCTGCAGGTAACATGGATACCAAATAAAATATCAAGCTAAAATGTTAAATTATAGATACTTAATTGTTTAGGTTACTATTCATTGGCCCGATGCCCCATTAGTCCGACACTTTTGTAGTTTATTTCTGATTTAACATCAATTAGGGTTGCGTGCCACCCCCCGAACCCCCCTGCCAGGTTAATAAAAAATCATGAAGTGTGCAGTACAACAAATTTGCGGATACAACAATCTACATTAAATTATGAAATCGAATGAATGAAGGCATCTTGCTAATTAATATTAAAAATAAAGTAGAATAAGAGAAGAATATAAAATTTAAAATATGACAAAATTTGTTTTTCATTTAGATTGATTATTAATTCAGTATATATGTTTAATATTTTTTTTATTGTAATCAAAAATAGAACGAGAAATAACACAGAAAGATGTAACTGTCGGACTAATGGGGCGTCGGACTAATGGCACGTTCCCCTTTTTATGACAGACATGAATGGAACTGTCCGATAATTCATAACTTACTCTGCGAAACTGCTGATCCTGATGATGAACAGACACCTTCCTATTCAAGAGATCGAATCCTAAATAACTTTCAACGTTCATTTAAATTACCATGTCGAAAATACGGATACTCTGTTAGGTATAAACTATACAAATCTTTTCAACATTCCCTTTCTTTGTCCCTATCTCCCTTTCTTTGTCCCTATATATCCCTTTCTTTGACCTATCTCCCTTTCTCTGTCCCTATCTCCCTTTCTCTGTCCCTATCTCCCTTTCTTTGTCCCTATCTCCCTTTCTTTGTCCCTATCTCCCTTTCTTTGTCCCTATATATCCCTTTCTTTGCCCCTATCTCCCTTTCTCTGTCCCTATCTCCCTTTCTCTGTCCCTATCTCCCTTTCTCTGTCCCTATCTCCCTTTCTTTGCCCCTATCTCCCTTTCTTTGCCCCTATCTCCCATTCTTTGCCCCTATCTCCCATTCTTTGCCCCTATCTCCCATTCTTTGCCCCTATCTCCCTCTCTTTGCCCCTATCTCCCTCTCTTTGCCCCTATCTCCCTCTCTTTGCCCCTATCTCCCTCTCTTTGCCCCTATCTCCCTCTCTTTGCCCCTATCTCCCTTTCTTGCCCCTATCTCCCTTTCTTTGCCCCTATCTCCCTTTCTTTGCCACTATCTCCCTTTCTTTGCCCCTATCTCCCTTTCTTTGCCCCTATCTCCCTTTCTTTGCCCCTATCTCCCTTTCTTTGCCCCTATCTCCCTTTCTTTGCCCCTATCTCCCTTTCTTTGCCCCTATCTCCCTTTCTCTGTCCCTATCTTCCTTTCTCTGTCCCTATCTCCCTTTCTCTGTCCCTATCTTCCTTTCTCTGTCCCTAACCTCCTTTCTCTGTCCCTAACCTCCTTTCTCTGTCCCTATCTTCCTTTCTTTGCCCCTATCTCCCTTTCTCTGTCCCTATCTTCCTTTCTCTGTCCCTATCTCCCTTTCTCTGTCCCTATCTTCCTTTCTCTGTCCCTAACCTCCTTTCTCTGTCCCTAACCTCCTTTCTCTGTCCCTATCTTCCTTTCTTTGCCCCTATCTTCCTTTCTTTGCCCCTATCTCCCTTTCTCTGTCCCTATCTTCCTTTCTCTGTCCCTATCTCCCTTTCTCTGTCCCTTTCTCCCTTTCTCTGCCCCTATCTCCCTTTCTCTGTCCCTATCTTCCTTTCTCTGTCCCTAACCTCCTTTCTCTGTCCCTATCTCCCTTTCTCTGTCCCTATCTCCCTTTCTCTGTCCCTATCTCCCTTTCTCTGTCCCTATCTCCCTTTCTCTGTCCCTATCTTCCTTTCTCTGTCCCTATCTTCCTTTCTCTGTCCCTATCTCCCTTTCTCTGTCCCTATCTCCCTTTCTCTGTCCCTATCTTCCTTTCTCTGTCCCTCTCTTCCTTTCTCTTTCCCTATCTCCCTTTCTCTTTCCCTATCTCCCTTTCTCTTTCCCTATCTCCCTTTCTCTGTCCCTTTCTCCCTTTCTCCCTTTCTCTGTCCCTTTCTCCCTTTCTCTGTCCCTATCTCCCTTTCTCCGTCCCTATCTTCCTTTCTCTGTCCCTATCTCCCTTTCTCTCTCCCTATCTCCCTTTCTCTGTCCCTATCTTCCTTTCTCTGTCCCCCTCTCCCTTTCTCTGTCCCTATCTCCCTTTCTCTGTCCCTATCTCCCTTTCTCTGTCCCTATCTCCGTCCCTATCTCCCTTTCTCTGTCCCTATCCTCCTTTCTCTGTCCCTATCCTCCTTTCTCTGTCCCTATCTCCCTTTCTCTGTCCCTATCTCCCTTTCTCTGTCCCTATCTCCCTTTCTCTGTCCCTATCTCCCTTTTTCTGTCCCTATCTCCCTTTCTCTGTCCCTATCTCCCTTTCTCTGTCCCTATCTTCCTTTCTCTGTCCATATCCTCCTTTCTCTGTCCCTATCTCCCTTTCTCTGTCCCTATCTTCCTTTCTCTGTCCCTATATCCCTTTCTCTGTCCCTATCTTCCTTTCTCTGTCCCTATCTTCCTTTCTCTGTCCCTATCAAATATCATTCCTTGCCTTCGAATGGTAGGTTGTTTATCTGGTGGGCGTAACTGGGTATAACTAATGCAGTTTGGGCGTAGAGGTAAATGGACCCATTAGAAGCCATTGTCCAGTACCGCTAATACCGTGCAGGCCTCTACTCCAAATACCATTGAATAGATATAATGTATTGGCTAGTTAGAAGGCAATTAGTGGTAATATAATCTGCGTCATGCAATAAGAAGGTATGTGCAAACAATTCATTTCAAAAGTAAATTTTAGGATGAAATAAAAATATTTCTTCCTTATTATTTAGATCCATATCCTTGTTACAAAAAAAAACATGTATATAGATCTGTATCCGTGATACACAAATGGGTATCCTGATACAAACTATAACAATAAACTCGTAAGAATATAATCCATAACAAAGGTAAATTGCCCCAATAATATTTATTCTTTATAGACAGGATAAAGGATTGGAATGTAATACTGATTAACCATAGGGTTCTAACCCTATGGGTTCTAACCCTATGGGTTCTAACCCTATGGGTTCTAACCCTATGGGTTCTAACCCTATGGGTTCTAACCCTATGGGTTCTAACCCTATGGGTTCTAACCCTATGGGTTCTAACCCTATGGGTTCTAACCCTATGGGTTCTAACCCTATGGGTTCTAACCCTATGGGTTCTAACCCTATGGGTTCTAACCCTATGGGTTCTAACCCTATGGGTTCTAACCCTATGGGTTCTAACCCTATGGGTTCTAACCCTATGGGTTCTAACCCTATGGGTTCTTACCCTATGGGTTCTAACCCTATGGGTTCTAACCCTATGGGTTCTAACCCTATGGGTTCTAACCCTATGGGTTCTAACCCTATGGGTTCTAACCCTATGGGTTCTAACCCTATGGGTTCTAATCCTATGGGTTCTAACCCTATGGGTTCTAACCCTATGGGTTCTAACCCTATGGGTTCTAACCCTATGGGTTCTAACCCTATGGGTTCTAACCCTATGGGTTCTAACCCTATGGGTTCTAACCCTATGGGTTCTAACCCTATGGGTTCTAACCCTATGGGTTCTAACCCTATGGGTTCTAACCCTATGGGTTCTAACCCTATTGGTTCTAACCCTATGGGTTCTAACCCCATGGGTTCTAACCCCATGGGTTCTAACCCTATGGACGGGGAAAAATTTGCGAGTCAGTCTGACTCATCATTTAAGTCAAGGCTGGCAAGACTTCAATATTGGAGTCTTTTTTCTTGATTGACTCTACCTGAGTCAAATAGTCAAATTGACTCTCATTTTTGAACAGGATTTGGGTCAAAATTTGAGTCAATCTGACTCGTATTTTTAGGGTTCTCTAAAGTTCTATCCTTGGGGTTAAGGGCGGTGTTGCTGATAGGGTTGATGTACTGCTTAGGGTATGAATAATGGGGTTGAAGTATATTAGCATAAGCTGTGATTGTAAGTAGGGTGAGTTACGAGTTATCGGTCGCTTCCACATCTTCGGTCATATAAGATAGTAATAGTAAAATAGCAATCTATTTTTTACTTTAATTGGTATCCATGATACCTGCGGATATCATGGATACCAATTAAAATTGAATGTATTTCACTTTATTGTTTTTTCTTATATGATCGAAGATGTGGAACTGACCGATAATTCGTAACTTACCCTATATCCCTTGTTTTGGGCAGATGTAAATGAGGACAATTGACAAATTTAATAATGCAATGAAAAATATTACTTTGATGAATCACGAAAATCATAAAAAGTGAAAATAAATAACTCACATATAATCTGAAATGGTGCTAGGACAATTGCCACCCGCGGATAATTGCCACCCCCGGACAGTTGCCACCCCGGACAATTGCCACCCAAATATTTATTATCAGGCCACTTAACTTTAAAAATGGTGATAAAATATGTATATTATTGTTGTACGATTAATTATTAATTATATACATTATAAGATAAAAAAAATTATTCGGTTTCTGAATGTGCTTTTTAAATCTTATATTTTTTAAATCTTATATTCTTTAAATCTTATGTTATTGAATACTTTATACCACTTCTTTTGAACGATTCAAAACTGTTTAATTCCCTTCGTCTATAACATTTTCAGGATTTAGGATTTTAAAAACATATTGTCACAACCCTAATTATATTGTCAGGATTCTTAACTTGTAAATTATATTACTGGGTAGTAATATAAATACCTATTGTCTTTCCTTTAGCAAATAATTATAAATAAAGACCTATTCCGGGCGAGATATTTTAATTCATTTAATGGAATATCGTCTGCTCCAGAAATTTGGTTTACTAATGACTATATCACTGACATCAAAAGGAAATTAAATACAAGGGACTTGAAGAAGCAGTCAGAAAGAAAAGTGGCTCCATAAAGAAAGTCATCTACCACCGTGGGTGACAATGCTCATGGATGCAGAAAAGCTACTCTGTGAATGCAGTCACTTAAAAAGGAAAATATTAAATGTGTAATGAATTTTCTTATCTTATAATGTATACAAATAATAATTAATCTTACAAAAATAATATACACTTTTCATCTCCATTTTTAAAGTTAAGTGGCCTGATAATAAATATTTGGGTGGCAATTGTCCGGAAGTGGCAATTGTTCGGGTGGCAACTGTCCGAGGGTGGCAATTGTCCGCGGGTGGCAATTGTCCGGTCACGATCTGAAATATTTTTAAAAATTAATTTCTATATGCGAAAACTATTGTTTTTCTCACACATTAATAATAATTTTAATATTACATTAGTATATTGAAATTGAAGAGTGGTATCAATATCTTATTGTTACGATAATAATTCTAATTTGTAAGGGATAAATTTAGAAAAAGATATTTAAATAGCGTGAGGTTTGAAAAAACTAAAATAAACCATTTTTAGATATATATTAGATTTTGTTTTGGATAAATATTTATAATGCAATGAAATGTTATTTTTAATGATGATTTACTTATTTTCCTTTGACTAAAACTAAAACAGTTCTTCCCATGCCGGGAATCGAACCCGGGCCTCCTGGGTGAAAGCCAGGTATCCTAGCCACTAGACCACATGGGAGATAATAGACTTTAAACAAAGTAAATTACTTTATTATCATTAAAGTATAACATTTGATTTTTTTCAATATGGCCATTCGTAAAAATACATTCGAATAATTTCCTTGTCGAATAATTTCCCTGTCGAATAATTTCCCTGTCGAATAATCTACCTGATGAATAATTAGTTTTCTGTCGAATAATTTCCCTGTCGAATAATTTCCCTGTCGAATAATTTCCCTGTCGAATAATTATTTTCCAGTCGAATAATTATTTTCCAGTCGAATAATTATTTCCCTGTCGAATAATTATTTCCCTGTCGAATAATTATTTCCCTGTCGAATAATTTCTCTAATTAATAATTTCCCGGTCGAATGATTTCTGTGTCGAATGATTTCTGTGTCGAATAATTTCCCTGTCGAATAATTTCCTTGTCTACTAATCTCCCTGTCGAATAATTTCCCAGTCGAATATTTTATCTGTCGAATAATTTCCCTATCGAATAATATTCCTATCGAATAATATATCCCTGTCGAATAATATCCCTGTCGAATAATATCCCTGTCGAATAATATCCCTGTCGAATAATATCCCTGTCGAATAATATCCCTGTCGAATAATTTCCCTGTGGAATTATTTCTCTGTGGAATTATTTCTCTGTCGAATAATTTCCCTGTCGAATAATTTCATTGTCGAATAATTTCTTGTCGAATAATTTCCTTGTCGAATAATTATTTCCCTGTTGAATAATTTCCCTGTTGAATAATTTCCCTGTTGAATAATTTCCCTGTCGAATAATTATTTCCATGTCGAATAATTTCCCAATCTACTAATTTTCCCGTCGAATAATTTCTGTGTTTAATAATTTCCCTGTCGAATAATTTCCCTGAAGAATAATTTCCCTGTCGAATAATCTACCTGACGAATAATTAGTTTTCTGTCGAATAATTTCCCTGTCGAATAATTATTTCACTGTCGAATAATTTCCCCTACGAATAATTATTTCCCTGTCGAATAATTTCCCCTTCGAATAATTATTTTCCTATCTAATAATTTCCCGGTCGAATGATTTCTGTGTCGAATAATTTCTATGTCGAATAATTTCTGTGTCGAATAATTTCCCTGATGAATAATTTCCCTATCTAATAATTTCTCGGTCGAATAATTTTTTGTAACATTTTCTACTCATAGGAATAATTGTTTTACGAAATTAACTTCAATTTACTTTTCCTCTGTATTAACTATGTTCACATTTGTAACATACTAGAGAATTATAAAACAGTTCTTCCCATGCCGGGAATCGAACCCGGGCCTCCTGGGTGAAAGCCAGGTATCCTAGCCACTAGACCACATGGGAGATATTAATCAAGAAATATAATAAATTAGTTATTATGATTAAATTATAATATTTAATTTTTTCAGATATGGCCATTCGTAAAAATATATTCGAATATTTTCCTTGTAGAATAATTTTAATGATCTCGAATATTCTGACATTTCGTATTTATGGGAATTATTGCTTTTACGAAATTAACTTTAATTATCTTTTTATCAATATTGTTATTGGTGAGAAATAACCTCAAAAAAAAAACAAGCGAATTCTATATAACATAACATAATATAAATTATTTTCAACAGTTATTATCTCTTGGTGAAAGAGAATGAAAGGTAGAGAATAAATGCTGTAGAAAGAATACTTAGAGGTTTTTCTTGAGCTACGGGGCAACCAAAAACTTCTCTGTGAAAATCGGAAGAATTTCACGAATTTCGAGAACGCCGTCCAGGCTTCGTCAGAAGGGTGAGCACTACGACCCATGAAAGCCCTCTCAGGCCTTTGGTTCCACCTATTCTGTGATCATGAGTGGGAAACCAGAAGGTTCTGCTGTGTGTAAAGCGTGTGAAAGAAAGTCGAGCAAGGACAAGCGGGAATTATGTGCGAGGTATGTTCCGGCTGGCACCATATTGAGTGTTGAGGGTTGAATGAGAAAAGTTATGAATTGTATGAAAAGGATAAAGGAGGAGCAGTGTGGGTCTGTAAGAGGTGTAGAGAAGCCGATGAGAAATGAACAGGTTACAGGATGAAAATAGTAAGATTAAAAAGAGAACAAGGGGATTTTAAACACTATTGAAAAATGGAATCAAGGATTGCGGGTTTGAAGGTGGAGAAGATGACTGAGAGATTTGGAGATCAGTTCGGAACCCTAAAAAGGGAGATGATATAAATTGTTCAGGAGGTAAGAGGAGAGATAGTGGGGAACATTGAGGAGAAATTGGTAGGAAAAGTTAAAGTGGAAATGAAGGATGAGATTATGTGCAATATTAAAGAGAAGCTTGTGGGTAAAGTCAGGGAGGAGGTGAAAGACGGCGAGGAGATTGCAAAAAGAGAGAGAAATTTAATTAGCCATGGATTAAAGGAGTCTAAGTGATGAAGAGATATGCGGAGAGCTGTTTGAAAAGAATATGGGACTGAGAGACTAAGAAATTGATGAGGTGATTAGACTGAAGCAGGGAAAAGGAAGAACAACTGGTGAGAGAAATGAGAGGGGTATTATTAATCCTATTCTGGTAAAGATGAGAACAGTAGGGCAGAAATGGGCAGTAATAACTAGTGGGAAATATTTGAGGAATTCCGAGGATGTAGAGAAAAGAAGAGAAATGATAGCTCCTGATCTGTCACTGAAAGAGAGAATCAAAGATAGGAAACTAAGAGAAGAGTTGAAGAGAAGAAGGGATGGGGTTGAGGAAAACTTGTACATAAATACGGGACAAATTTTGATGAGGAACAATCTTAAGGGTAGATATAGGATTGCTTAGGACAGGGAATAGGAACATAAGGATGGTAGTGAGAATGGGTCTAGGCTAATTTTCCGAAAACAAATTGGCCGAAACCAAATTTTCCCAAAACTAATTCGCCGAAATGGTTTCTCCGAATACATGTTTGCCGAATCCCAAATTTGCCGAAAACGAATTTTCCGAAATACGAATTTGCCGAAGAACAAATTTTCCGAAAGACGAATTTGTTAAAAATTAAATTTAATGCATTTATAAAGAACATTCTGTGGAACT
The DNA here is from genome assembly GCA_947561585.1 of Caprella mutica. Classification (NCBI taxonomy): domain Eukaryota; kingdom Metazoa; phylum Arthropoda; class Malacostraca; order Amphipoda; family Caprellidae; genus Caprella; species Caprella mutica. The sequence goes on along the minus strand of CANNZV010005059.1, from coordinate 28,064 downwards.
TTGTAGTTCTCATCATTATATAATATGTATAGAAAAAAACACATTTCTTTTATGGATTTGACATTACTATTGCTATACAAATTTGTATTCCGCTAATTCCGTATCATTTTGCTAAATTCATATATCTATCTGTTTACATTAAATATTAATATGTATTTGGCATTACTAATAAAGAGTTGATAGAAATCAATGTTTTAAACTGAAACAAATTTATTCATGCAAGTGACACTATCGTTGAAGCTAGAAGTATATTGGGAAGATATAAACGATGCTAATAGTTATGTCATTCATTACTAACAATTCAATATTTTAACCGTAATGAATGGAATGAATATTAATAATGTCATCCACAAAATACCATCTGTATGGAATACTATTAACAACTGAATAAAAAATAAGAATCCCGTGCGTGCTTCATATGGTGACTTTACACAAAGAATTTTAGTTAAGTAATCTCATAAAGTTGCTTACAAGTAGTTTATTTAACTCGCCGTGATATACATCATGCCTGCATTAAAACAAAGCGGTAAACATAGATTATTTACAAAAGAAATGAATAAACACGTTAATAACACACAATCTTAAAACAAGCCAAACGCTCAATTGAAATAAATGTAATATGCTTCCAAAACTGACTGACTGAACATTTGAACGTCTTTGAAATAAGAAAAAAAAGAATCATTTTGTGGACCAAAGATTATCAATTACAATGATTAACAAGGAGATAGAATAATTAAAGGATCATTTATTGTAACTAAAGGTTAATTATGAGTTAGTTATTTCGTTTATTTTATGTAACTTTTGTATAATCTTACATTTTGTTTTAAATAAGTCTTTCGGTAAATTTGACTTTCGGCGAATTTGTCTTTCGACAAATTTTCAATTCGGAGAATCAGTTTTCGCCAATTTTGGGTTTCGGCAAATTCATATTCGGAGAATCCAGTTCGGCGAATCAGGGTTCGGCGAATTAGTTTTCGGAGAATTTGGTTTCAGCAAATTCGTTTTCGGCCAATCTGCCGAAAATCCGCCAGTGAGAGTAGGTGGAAATGGAAAAAATCAGAGAAGAAATGAAGGAAGATATGAGAATGTTCAGAGAAAGAATGGTCAAGAAGAGGAGGAGAAGGGCTAAAAGAAGGAAATTAATAACAAAGGTAGGAAGCAGTGAAATAAGGATAGGAAAGAGGATAATTTTCTGAGTGTAGAATTTGTTAATGTGCACTGTGCAGGGTCTGACAGATATAAAAATGCTTTGGCTATCTGAGATAGTAGAGGAAAATAGAATGATAGGAAGGCTGTCTTTGCTGGGAGTGGTAGAAACACATGAAAAGTTTGCAAGATTAGAGAGAGCGCGCAGGGAATTGATTATACAGGGTGACACATAAGTTATGATGTAATTGTAATTAAAATACTTATATGTGAACTAATGCGAGTAAATTCCTTATATTTTCACATCTAATAATGTTTAATGTGATATACAACTTACGATAAGTGTTATCTCTTATTTTAAAGAAGTTAATGACCCTTCCAGTTATGAATAATATCACATAAAAAAATTCACCGAGCAGGAAAGTTCGCATCTGGTTTAATACGATGGAATTCTCGTGTGGTAAGTATTGGAGAAGAATGTGTGCAAATATTCTCATGCATCTGTATAATAATAACCAAAATGTTAAGCGAAAATTCTAATGAAAATGGGCAAAACTGCAAATGGATGAGTTGGGTGCAACGGTTGAAGCAACTCAGACAGATTGGAGGCAGTCAGTCATTCGATAAAAATGGGTTTATTGAATAAACTTCATTACATGTCTTCTCAGAGTTCTTTAAATTATATATTAAACACTTTTCATGTTGTTCTACCTATTTAAATGTTTTATCTGATATATTTTGTTTGTCTCAGAACATTAGTGTCACTTTGTATATGTAGAATGAGAGAGGTTGGTGACAAGAAATGAGGGGGTATGATGCTGATGTACATGGTAGGAGAACTGAAGCAGATGGATTACATGAAAGTTTACCGCCGGAAAGTTCAACGCACTCAATTCTTTGCATGGTAAGTTCACCGAATGATAAGTTCTCCGCGACTCAATTCACCGGGTGGTTCATATTCAAGGTTAAGAAAAGGTTCGCCCACTGTTATTAATATAATTGATCGAGAACGTATTCAAATACTCTATACATTACGTTTAAATTATAAAACATTCATCAAATATTCAATTTACATGTATATATGGCAATAAAATTATTAATAAGATTTGTAATTCTTCCAAATTTGAAAAATGGATTTATTTAGAGCTCTTCAGTGTAACAGGTAGTATCCAAAAACTAATGTAGTAATGTTCAACGTGTAGATGGGAATGAGACTCCTTTTTAAAAAGTATTTATGGTTTCATACCTACATGTAAGCACTTCACACAATCTCTCATTGTTCAATACCTGCTTGTGAGTTGTGAGTTTCAATATCTAAATATTATAATATAGCTAGTTTTCACCGTGCACGGACAAAATGCCTACGGACAGAATGCCTACGGACAAAATGCCTACGGACAGAATGCCTACGGACAAAATGCCTACGGACAGAATGCCTACGGACAAAATGCCTACGGACAGAATGCCTACGGACAAAATGCCTACGGACAGAATGCCTACGGACAAAATGCCTAACGGACAAAATACCTAACGGACAAAATGCCTAATGGACAAAATGCCTAACAGAAAAAATGCCTAACGGACAAAATGCTTAAAACACATTTAAACTTATTTCAAATGTGGAAATTGTGGACAAAGATTTGAAATAAGTTAGACCAAGTGGAAACAAAGAGTTTTTATCTCAGTGAGAGTTTATTATCACTTTCACATTGAATATGAACATTTGTAACTCGGAGTGCTTAGTATGAACACCCTCTTATTTCATTTCACTGTGTTTATGATTTATCACTAAAGCGTTTGTTTTATTTATCAAATCGCTTCAAAAATTTATTCTTCCAACATCTTGCCATTTTTATTGGATATCTATAATCATCTCTACTATTTTCAGTATTCTTATAAACATCAATTATCAGTTTCTTCTATTTCCATTTTGTTTAAAGACATCTATAGTCATCTTATTTTGTTTTCATCTTTTAAAAGATATCTATAATCATCTTATTACTTTCTGATTTCTTTTAAATATTGTTTATTCTTTCAGATAGCTATTAATCATCTTCAATCTACAGTGATGTTTATAGTTGCTTTTGTAATTCTAATTCAAGTTAAGTAATTACAATGTTTATATAAGTTAGTACTGACATGCAATTAACTACTCTGGTTATAAAAAAGCTGCCAATATTTTTTATTCAACTATCTTTATAGCATATAAAAATTCCCTTGGAAAAGAAAATACAGTATTCTTTATGAGATGTAACTGAGACGTAGCATATAATTTTTTCTTATGTTCTACATAATTTACGAAAAAAAATTATTTGATGTTCAATGATAAGGTTTATTACAATATAATGTTTTCTGTTCTTTATTTACCAATAATCATTCCATTACAGATATCACTTCAATGTTTTCTATTCGGCCCTTTTATTTAAATATGGAGTTAATTCTTTTATTCACTTTGCAATATTCTGTTACGTCATTATTTTACAATTTCTATTTCCTATATTCATATATTTTGTCCGTTAGGCATTTTGTCCGTTAGGCATTTTGTCCGTAGGCATTTTGTCCGTAGGCATTTTGTCCGTAGGCATTTTGTCCGTAGGCATTTTGTCCGTAGGCATTTTGTCCGTAGGCCTTTTGTCCGTAGGCATTTTGTCCGTAGGCATTTTGTCCGTAGGCATTTTGTCCGTAGGCATTTTGTCCGTAGGCATTTTGTCCGTAGGCATTTTGTCCGTAGGCATTTTGTCAGTAGGCATTTTGTCAGTAGGCATTTTGTCCGTAGGCATTTTCTCCTACTACCAGTTTTCACAGTTTTGCACTGTCAATGGTTTTTTTGTGTCAGTAGTTGATAGGTTTTGAATGATTAAATATAACCAAATATTACCCAAGAGAAATTAATGTCGAGACAACAATCATTATATAGAATATATTATTTCATATATTCAGTAATATTAATTCAATAGTCCTGTTCCTATATATTTTCTTTGATTAGAAAAGCTTTATAAATATTCAGTGAGCCGTGTAACTACATCAGAAACAAGCTTGTATTTTTCACGTATTTAATGTCTATTTAGTTGCTGTTACATTTGTTTCATTATAAAATTGTTGTATTACTGTTATATATTGAATTAAATTGTTTTGCGGTGAATTGAGTTGCAGTCAATTGAGTTGCGATGAACTTACCATGCGGTGACTTGAGTGCGAGAACTTACCATGCGGTGAATTGAGTGCGAGAACTTACCATGCGGTGAATTGAGAACGAGAATTCGTTGCACACCGTGGAGTTGTGCAGGTGGGCAAGGTGAAGATAGGTGATTTTCAGTTTATTTGCATGATAGTGTATTTGGATGTAACTGAGAGGGAGAGAAACAGGAGAAGTCATGGGACGTTGGTGGGACAAGAGGCCGGTGTTGGTGATGAGCGACTTCATTGGTCATGTGGGTTTCTTGGGTGGACAGGATAGGAATTGGAGAGGTTAGTTGATGTTGGAGTTTGTAGAGAGGTGGAATTTGACTATTCTGAATGTAGATGAGAGAAGTCTTTGAGAGAATACTAGAGTGCAGGAAGAATCAGGAGCGCTATAGATTTTTATCTGGTGAATGAAGGGATGTTTTAGAAGTCTAGGGGAATGATGATAGATGAAGAGAAGGTGAGATTCGATCTTTCAGATAATTTCTACATGCATGGCTTACTTAATAATAATAAGCCATGCTACATGAGTGCGAGTTCTGGGGTGAGGCGGAGAGAAAGGGAGTGTGAGAGATGGATGAACATGAGTTTTATGAGGTGGATGAGGAAAAAATTAGGAGATATGCTGAAGTGGTGGAGATGGTGCTAATGGAGAGGGATAAGATGAGTATAAATAGAGAAAGAAGAAGGAAGGCGAGAGATTAAGTTGGAGGTAATGTTGAAATATATCCACTGTGGATTAATGATGATATTGAGAGAGGTATAAAGAGAAGATGAGAAATAAATAGACAGGGGAGAGGGGCAGAAAGAGAATAACTGTGGATACTATACAGAGAGTAAAAGACAAGAGTGGGAAAGATGACGAAAGAAGCAAAAAGGAGTGTATGAGAGAAGAAATGCACAAGAGGTAAAGGAGGATAGAAGTAGAAATAAGTGGGAGATGATAAGAAAACTGAAGGGAGAAGATAATAACAATGATAAAAAAGTGATTCTTTAACGCAGAGAGAGAAAAGAGTGAGTTGGAGGATGAGGCAGCAGAGATGATTGGCCTCTGGACTGAGCTATACCAAGCTGGGGGAAATGCAATGGGAAATGAGTGGACAGACGGTGTTAGGGAACAATATGTTAGAGAATGGGAGGAGGGTATTTGGCAGGATGAAGACAGAGACAGAGCAGTGAGATAGGAGGGGAAGTTGAAATACCTAGGTTGGTGGAGGTTGGGAGCGGTTAAGAGATGGATGAGGGATGTTAAATAACATTAATTAATTAAGAAGAGGTTAAAGGAAGAATAAGAAAGTTGAAAAGCCATAAGCAGGGAGGATCATTCAAGGTGAAAGGAGAGATGTATAAGGCGATGGCAGATTGGATGTAGGAGTCGAGGCATGTGAGTGGGAGCTGGAAGAAGTCAAAATCTTGCATGATGCCAAAAGTTAGGAAACATACAAAAGAGGAACACAGACCAATAAATAGCTCTGATGAATGTGGGGTGTAATATGTTCATGGAGGTTGTTGAAAGAGCGTTTGGTGGGACAGGTGATGAGTGATGCAAGAGTTGGTTACAAGCAGTAAGGTTTTATGGAGGGCAGGAGAATGGAGAATTTGTTTTTGTTTGGGTGGTACGACTGGTGCGTGGAGGAGAAGTATATGTTGAGTGAAAGTTTGGTTATGGTGGATTTTGAGAAGGCTTTTGTGATATTGTAGATGGGAATTGACACAGCATTGAAGTATTTCAAATGTGTCAATTTGTATAGATGTGATAGGACTGAGATCTGGAGAGAAGGCAGAAAGATGGGTGATACGGAGATAGGAAGGAACACCAGACAAGGCTGCACTGAGTCCCCACAACTTTTTGATGATTGTAGAGATGCTAGTTGAGAGAATTGTTAGGTGAGGGTTGAGATGCATAGTGAGAGGTATGTACTATGTACATTTGTACATTCCGGAGCTGTTTTATGCAGATGATGGTCTACTGATGACAGGCAGCGTATGGGATGCTGGATATATGGTGAGGTGGTTGACTAGAGTAGCGGAGGGTTTTGAATTGAGAATTAACAGAAAGAAGACGATGTGGATGGTGTTCAATGAGGAGAAACCAGGTGATGGAAGGGTGGGGGGATTGGAGGTGGTGGATAGAGTGAGATACTTGGGAGCGGAAGTTGTTTCCAAGCGATTCTGTTTCCAAGAGAAAAGGGAGAGTTTAAAGCTAACGGAAAAGATGAGCATTATTACTTTTTCGATGGTGTCAAGGACATGTGTGAGGAAGACGATTGGAAGGGTATTTTGGAAGAATGTTATTTTGCAGGGAGTATTGAGTGGAGGAGATGTGATGATGAAGAGGAAGGGAGAGATATAGATTGCAGCGTGTGCAAAATGGAGTCTGGAGAAAAAATCCGAGAATACCTGGATAAGCTGCTTCAGTAGCTCTACAGGGAGAGGTGGAGTACTCTGGTGTGATTCCTAGGGACATGAAGGGGAAAATTTTGTTCTTGAAGAATATGATGGTGGGTGACAATGGGTTGCTAAGGAGGATAGCTGATGCAGGGGAGGTGAGGGGAGGATACATGGGTGAAGTGGGACTTGTAAGGCAGCAGGTGGGAGAGATGTACAGAGAACAGATTGTGGAGTGGATTGATGAGTAGTAACATGGAAGATGGCGAGAAAAGGTGGGAGGAAAGAAAAAATTGAGGTTTTATTATGATATTTAGGAGAGGATAGGAGCTGAGAGTTGCTACGGTAATGGTGGCGATCGGTGTTGTTGTTTAGAGCAAGGTCGGACTGCCTGAAGTTGCATTGGATGATGAGGTTTGTTAGGGGTAATACAGCTTGTAAGATGTAAATTGTATGGGTTGGAGGTGTGAGGGTCTGAAAGACTTGAGAGTGAGATATGAGGTGGAGAGTGTGCGCTAGGTTTTGTGTTTTGGGCCTCCTACTTAGAAGAGGCTTTGGTATTGAGAGACAGATCACAAGGTGGTGGGCTATAGGTGTGGGGGGCTGGCGGTGAAGCTTCTATGTCGTTAGTCTTGGGTGGCGTTGAGAAGTCAATACCCAACAAAATACTGGATTGGATTATCAATGTTCACATTTATAACTTAATAGTAAATTTTAAAACAGTTCTTCCCATGCCGGGAATCGAACCCGGGCCTCCTGGGTGAAAGCCAGGTATCCTAGCCACTAGACCACATGGGAGATATTACTCTGATAAATTTAGTTTGTAGTGAAATACATTAAATATATCGTTCAATTTTGAATAATGTAATTAAATTTTACCAATGTCTATTCCTTTCAAAAAGATACCATTTGAAATAGTATACCTAAATTATATATTTATTTTTCTAATTTATTTATACAATATTAACTCCCATGTGGTCTAGTGGCTAGGATACCTGGCTTTCACCCAGGAGGCCCGGGTTCGATTCCCGGCATGGGAAGAACTGTTTTAAAATTTACTATTATGTTATATAAATGCGAGGTTAGTTAAAACAGAGGTAAAGTAAATTGAAGTTAATTTCGTAAAACAATTATTCCTGTAAATAGGAAATGTAAGAAAAAATTGTTCGATTGAGAAATTAATTGGCAGGGAAATTATTCGACTGAGAATTTATTCGTCAGGGAAATTATTCGACAGGGAAATTATTCGACAGGCAAATTATTGGACAGTTTCTATTTAGTTCTAAAATCTTCAGTCCAGTTTGTTACTTGAAGTTAATTATTTTGTCCATTTTAAATAAAACAGTGTCATTGGATATTTCCCTTCTTCTCAAGTGTTTGTGGTTTTAGAATGGTTGTTTGAC
>CANNZV010005059.1:0-16121 GCA_947561585.1 Caprella mutica | reverse complement strand
ATATATGGCTTGGAACATTTAGTCGTATTTCTAAATATTTGTTTTTGATTTATTTTTGGGCGGATAAAATATTTGTTTAAGATCAATTTTTTTCTGAACATTTTTATATATATTTTAGCAATATTTGTTTATAACTAATAATTATTAATGTTTCTAAATATTTTTTTATGTATTCGTATGACGTTTGGTATGTTTTGTAATTAACTACTAATAGTATAATACCCTAATATAAATAAATAAACATATAAGTATTATGACCGAATTAATTGAAATAGAGCTCATGAAATTATGATTCGTATTTAGAAAACAGTTCTTCCCATGCCGGGAATCGAACCCGGGCCTCCTGGGTGAAAGCCAGGTATCCTAGCCACTAGACCACATGGGAGATATTAGCAACTAAATTAATTAAATTACGGATTATATTCAAATAATAAAATTTAACACCATCTTGACACATTTCATCTTTTATATACACGAAGAGTTTCATATTTTCTAGTAATTGTTCATTATTTAATATTCATTAAATATTGTAATGTTAACCAATTCATATTGGCAAGCTGCCAAAAACACGATGAAAGTGACTGAGTGGGGTGTGTTCCTAGTTATTGAACAGTTCCACGCTTTCGATCATATATAATTTAACTCGTTACTATATTCAAAAAATAACACTGCCTCAGAAATCACCATATAAATAACGTCATAATTAATCATATAAAAATGTATATAAAATTTGGGTGTAATAATTCTTCCACCAATCAAGTAACTTTATTCGATTTATAATATAATATATAATAATTTATAAATGAAAATATTTATCTTATAACATTTATTATTTATTCTTCAAAAAAACAAATAGTTTGAATGTTAAAAAAAACCTTCACCTCACAATTCAAAGTCAATAAAATCCAGCAATATTTTCCTGGTAAATAAATGATGATTTTGACGTGAGGTCCATAGTCACATAGTGACATTGACGGACATTTTTGCAATGTCATTTGCAGCTTAGGCATTCAAATCAAAACTCAAATATTGCAATGTATGTCTGTATGTGTACAGTATACAGTATACAGTTGCCTGTATATAACAGCTGTATAAATACTGTACGTATGATTGATAGTTGGAAATGATACTGAAAAAAGACACCGATTCATGACCTGATTCTGTAGATGAAGATGAGTCCTGTAAATACTGTAGATAGAGAGTCCTGTAAATACTGTAGATAGAGAGTCCTGTAAATACTGTAGATAGAGAGTCCTGTAAATACTGTAGATGATGAGTCCTGTAAATACTGTAGATGATGAGTCCTGTAAATACTGTAGATAGAGAGTCCTGTAAATACTGTAGATAGAGAGTCCTGTAAATACTGTAGATGATGAGTCCTGTAAATACTGTAGATGATGAGTCCTGTAAATACTGTAGATGATGAGTCCTGTAAATACTGTAGATGATGAGTCCTGTAAATACTGTAGATGATGAGTCCTGTAAATACTGTAGATGATGAGTCCTGTAAATACTGTAGATGATGAGTCCTGTAAATACTGTAGATGATGAGTCCTGTAAATACTGTAGATGATGAGTCCTGTAAATACTGTAGATAGAGAGTCCTGTAAATACTGTAGATAGAGAGTCCTGTAAATACTGTAGATAGAGAGTCCTGTAAATACTGTAGATAGAGAGTCCTGTAAATACTGTAGATGATGAGTCCTGTAAATACTGTAGATGATGAGTCCTGTAAATACTGTAGATGATGAGTCCTGTAAATACTGTAGATGATGAGTCCTGTAAATACTGTAGATGATGAGTCCTGTAAATACTGTAGATGATGAGTCCTGTAAATACTGTAGATGATGAGTCCTGTAAATACTGTAGATGATGAGTCCTGTAAATACTGTAGATGATGAGTCCTGTAAATACTGTAGATGATGAGTCCTGTAAATACTGTAGATGATGAGTCCTGTAAATACTGTAGATGATGAGTCCTTTAAATACTGTAGATGATGAGTCCTGTAAATACTGTAGATGATGAGTCCTGTAAATACTGTAGATGATGAGTCCTGTAAATACTGTAGATGATGAGTCCTGTAAATACTGTAGATGATGAGTCCTGTAAATACTGTAGATAGAGAGTCCTGTAAATACTGTAGATAGAGAGTCCTGTCAATAGAGTCCTATAGAAGCTGTAGATGATTTGGGTTGCATTGACATGTAAGGGCAACCCAAAGGAGTTCGTCGCTTACGTTAATAGCAGAAAGCCCTCCAGGAGTTCCATCGGACCAATCAGGACAACCCAAGGTGTGTTGGCAACTTCGGATGCCGACATCGTCACCAAACTCAACAGTTATTTCGTCAGTGTCTTCACCAGGGAGGATGCGCTTGGCACCCCTGACCCCGTAGTTCACTTCAATGGACGAATGCCACTGACTGAGATTGTTTGTACTGTTGAGGAGGTAGCGGACAAACTTAGCAAGCTGGACCCTATCTAGGCTGCTGGTATTGATGGATATTCTTACAGACAGTGATGAAGAACGTGAAGAATGGCTTGGCAGTACATCTGCAACAGATCTTCAATATCTCTTTGGAGTCGGGCGAGGTCGCCGACGACACGAGGATCGCGGATGTGACCCCAATCTTCAAGACAGGTTAGACCACCGACAGTAGTAACTACAGGCCGATTAGTTTGACGTCTGTTCCTGGAAAGCTGCTTGAATCCATTATCAAGGATCAAGAATAGGAATATGGCTCACCTTGAAGAGCACCATTTCATAGGAAAGGGTAATCAAAGATTTGTTCACGGAACCATGAAATATTCAACATTTGTGAACGTTGAGAGGCAGCATCTGACACTATTTCGACCATTCTCCGATTTAAAAAAAAAAGATCACGTTGCAGTTTTCTGATGGCCTCTGGACTTACAGCGTTGATGTCAATATATAATTGTGTCGTCAAAAGTTATTTATGTAAATAATAAAAAGCACAGTAAAAGCACTGAACCCTGAGGAATCCACTGGTTACGAAACTTAACGCAGAGGCCACGCCAGTGACCTCCACTCTTTGTCACCTGTTATTTAACCACGACTTGATCCATTGTAAGACTCCACACCCCCCCCCTTCCCCCACTCCAATAGCTGCTATTTTCATCATTGGACTCTTGTTAGGTACTTGTCGAATGCGTTCTTGAAAACAAGGTAGACTATGCCAACAGCTTTGGATTTGTCAAGCTCCTGAAGAACGCTGTAAAAAAACTCCAGTAGGTTTATCAGTGCGTCCAAGCCACTTAGTGCGACCAAATTTATTGCGACCGGTCGTAGAAATGCTAATGCTGCCTACACGCTACTTGGAGCCCCAGTAAGACCTACAGAGGAACAGTGCAGAAGAATCTTGGAGTGATGAATACCATAGATCTCAAGTTCTCTTGACAGTGCCTGGAAGCTGAGAAGAGAGCAAACAAGATCCTAGGCTACATCAAGAGGCAATTCCGATACAGAAACAGAGAGACAGTCCTCACCCTGTACAACTCTCTGGTAAGACCTCTTTTGGAGTTCGCGGTCCAGTTCTGGTCACCAACGTTGCGAGTGGACGCCGGTTAGAAGACCTGGCGCTTTTCACGCTTGAGTAGAGACGTTTGAGGGAATTTTAAGATCCTTCGAAGGATAAGTCTAATTGATCCCGATAACTACTTTTCTCTGTGTGTAAACCCCAAACGCTACCACAGTAATTGACGGGTGTGGCTGACCAAGTCCAGGTTGAATCAACGAGAAAATAATTGTACCCAAAAAGTCTTCATATGCACGGCTGGTGGAGGTTCTTCCTTTGTCAGATTTAAGAGTACGGTTTGGAGTGCATTGGCTCCAAGTGGGGAGTGATGGACTATTATCCTTGTGACTCTTTATAAGGTCTCTCCCTTCACATGTTAAGGTCTCTCCCTTCACATGCTAAGGTCTCTCCCTTCACATGCTAAGGTCTCTCCCTTCACATGATAAGGTCCCTCTCTCCACATGCTAAGGTCTCTCCCTTCACATGCTAAGGTCTCTCCCTTCACATGCTAAGGTCTCTCCCTTCACATGCTAAGGTCTCTCCCTTCACATGTTAAGGTCTCTCTCTTCACATGTTAAGGTCTCTCCCTTCACATGTTAAGGTCTCTCCCTTCACATGCTAAGGTCTCTCCCTTCATATGCTAAGGTCTCTCCCTTCACATGCTAAGGTCTCTCCCTTCACATGCTAAGGTCTCTCCCTTCACATGCTAAGGTCTCTCCCTTCACATGCTAAGGTCTCTCCCTTCACATGCTAAGGTCTCTCCCTTCACATGCTAAGGTCTCTCCCTTCACATGCTAAGGTCTCCCCCTTCACATGTTAAGGTCTCCCCCTTCACATGTTAAGGTCTCTCCCTTCACATGATAAGGTCTCTCCCTTCACATGATAAGGTCTCCCCCTTCACATGATAAGGTCTCTCCCTTCACATGTTAAGGTCTCTCCCTTCACATGTTAAGGTCTCTCCCTTCACATGTTAAGGTCTCTCCCTTCACATGCTAAGGTCTCTCCCTTCACATGATAAGGTCTCTCCCTTCACATGATAAGGTCTCTCCCTTCACATGATAAGGTCTCTCCCTTCACATGATAAGGTCTCTCCCTTCACATGATAAGGTCTCTCCCTTCACATGATAAGGTCTCTCCCTTCACATGATAAGGTCTCTCCCTTCACATGCTAAGGTCTCTCCCTTCACATGCTAAGGTCTCTCCCTTCACATGCTAAGGTCTCTCCCTTCACATGCTAAGGTCTCTCCCTTCACATGCTAAGGTCTCTCCCTTCACATGCTAAGGTCTCCCCCTTCACATGTTAAGGTCTCCCCCTTCACATGTTAAGGTCTCTCCCTTCACATGCTAAGGTCTCTCCCTTCACATGCTAAGGTCTCTCCCTTCACATGCTAAGGTCTCTCCCTTCAAATGCTAAGGTCTCTCCCTTCACATGCTAAGGTCTCTCCCTTCACATGCTAAGGTCTCTCCCTTCACATGCTAAGGTCTCTCCCTTCACATGCTAAGGTCTCTCCCTTCACATGCTAAGGTCTCTCCCTTCACATGCTAAGGTCTCTCCCTTCACATGCTAAGGTCTCTCCCTTCACATGTTAAGGTCTCTCCCTTCACATGCTAAGGTCTCTCCCTTCACATGCTAAGGTCTCTCCCTTCACATGCTAAGGTCTCTCCCTTCACATGCTAAGGTCTCTCCCTTCACATGCTAAGGTCTCTCTCTTCACATGTTAAGGTCTCTCCCTTCACATGTTAAGGTCTCTCCCTTCACATGCTAAGGTGTCTCCCTTCACATGCTAAGGTCTCTCCCTTCACATGCTAAGGTCTCTCCCTTCACATGTTAAGGTCTCTCCCTTCACATGCTAAGGTCTCTCCCTTCACATGCTAAGGTCTACCCCTTCACATGTTAAGGTCTCTCCCTTCACATGCTAAGGTCTCTCCCTTCACAAGTTAAGGTCTCTCCCTTCACAGGCTAAGGTCTCTCCCTTCACATGTTAAGGTCTCTCTCTTCACATGCTAAGGTCTACCCCTTCACATGCTAAGGTCTCTCCCTTCACATGCTAAGGTCTACCCCTTCACATGCTAAGGTCTACCCCATCACATGCTAAGGTCTCTCCCTTCACATGTTAAGGTCTCTCCCTTCACATGCTAAGGTCTACCCCTTCACATGCTAAGGTCTACCCCTTCACATGTTAAGGTCTCCCCCTTCACATGCTAAGGTCTCTCCCTTCACATGCTAAGGTCTCTCCCTTCACATGCTAAGGTCTCTCCCTTCACATGCTAAGGTCTCTCCCTTCACATGCTAAGGTCTCTCCCTTCACATGCTAAGGTCTCTCCCTTCACATGTTAAGGTCTCTCCCTTCACATGCTAAGGTCTCTCCCTTCACATGTTAAGGTCTCTCCCTTCACTTGCTAAGGTCTCTCTCTCTAGGTGGCACTACTCCTTAACTCCTTTTATCCGTCACATCATCCTGCAAGGCGTTAGCTCCTAAGTCTGTCCGTCAGGATTGACACACAGTCCCCTGACAACAATCTCCTAAGTCAACCAGTCAGTCAATCCTAGAGCAACAGAAGCAAAACATGTTTATTCGACAGTCACTTTGGCGTCATTAAATGTTTAATATGATGAGACAAAGTGATATCTTAGAAGAATCTATAGTTTCCAGGTAGGTTAGCCCATTATAATCTATCGATTTATCGATGAAAGGTTTGGTGGGGCCATAGGAGATTATAGTGCAATCTTCCACCATAACTAGTTAGCAATATCAGTTGCTTTTGCTTCCTTCACATCCTTCAGTTCCTTAGGAAGAACCATGTGCAATTAGGTTGTATTTACCAGGCACTCTCATCCCACTCGAGTGGCGTGGAGGGGCTTTATAATTGGTATTGGAATTTATTCCTCTACTGGAGTGGCACATAATCGTCTTAGATGGTGACGATTCTTTTTATCATTCCATCCTCAGGAATATTCTTGTTGTTGTTGTTGTTGTTGTTGTTGGAGCAGTGAAACTTTTCTAAAGATGTTCAATAGTATTTCATTTCAGTTTGAAATGATATTAGTTATTCAATGTAGGTAGAAATAGTTTAGTGAATATAGGCGTATGTTGTCTTTCATTCGGTTATTACCTTCGCTACATTGCGGATGGTTACGTCTTGATCGGTGTTTATTTATTTGTCATCTTGTTATTCGCATAACTCAAAAAGTAGTAGTCAACCCATCTAACTGAAATTTAATGGGACGATTGGTATATCTATTTATAACTCAAGGATAATTGAATGGTCAAGGTCATATATAAGCGGCGGCGAAGGTATGCGCTCTACAAATGCCTGTTCGTTCTAGTTATATAGGTTTAATTTCGAGTTACCGGACGTTTCCGAATTTTTGATCACGTATGAAAAAAATACTATAACTAATATTGAACTTTCATTCAATTATTGGTATCCATTATACTTGCAGGTATCATGGATGATTACTGGAAAGTTCTCGCCCTCAATTCTCACCGGAAAGTTCACCACACTCAATTCACCGCAAGGAAAGTTCTCGCAACTCAATTCACCGCAAGGAAAGTTCTCGCAACTCAATTCACCGCAAGGAAAGTTCTCGCAACTCAATTCTCGCAACTCAATTCATCGCAACTCAATTCACCGCAAGGAAAGTTCTCGCAACTCAATTCACCGCAAGGAAAGTTCTCGCAACTCAATTCACCTCAAGGAAAGTTCTCGCAACTCAATTCACCGCAAGGAAAGTTCTCGCAACTCAATTCACCGCAAGGAAAGTTCTCGCAACTCAATTCATCGCAACTCAATTCACCGCAAGGAAAGTTCTCGCAACTCAATTCACCGCAAGGAAAGTTCTCGCAACTCAATTCACCTCAAGGAAAGTTCTCGCAACTCAATTCACCTCAAGGAAAGTTCTCGCAACTCAATTCACCGCAAGGAAAGTTCTCGCAACTCAATTCACCGGAAGGAAAGTTCTCGCAACTCAATTCACCTCAAGGAAAGTTCTCGCAACTCAATTCACCGCAAGGAAAGTTCTCGCAACTCAATTCACCGCAAGGAAAGTTCTCGCAACTCAATTCATCGCAACTCAATTCACCGCAAGGAAAGTTCTCGCAACTCAATTCACCGCAAGGAAAGTTCTCGCAACTCAATTCACCTCAAGGAAAGTTCTCGCAACTCAATTCACCGCAAGGAAAGTTCTCGCAACTCAATTCACCGGAAGGAAAGTTCTCGCAACTCAATTCACCTCAAGGAAAGTTCTCACAACTCAATTCACCGCAAGGAAAGTTCTCGCAACTCAATTCACCGCAAGGAAAGTTCTCGCAACTCAATTCACCGCAAGGAAAGTTCTCGCAACTCAATTCACCGCAAGGAAAGTTCTCGCAACTCAATGCACCGCAAGGAAAGTTCTCGCAACTCAATTCACCGCAAGGAAAGTTCTCGCAACTCAATTCTCGCAAATCAATTCACTGCAAGGAAAGTTGTCGCAACTCAATTCACCGCAAGGAAAGTTCTCGCAACTCAATTCTCGCAAATCAATTCACTGCAAGGAAAGTTGTCGCAGCTCAATTCACCGCAAATCAATTCATCGCGTGGTAAATTTCAATTTATAAGTAATGTGTGTTGATAATCCTTTGAATCAAGTTTAAAAATAGATTCGACCACTGTATGTATATATTATAATTGATTGAGAATGTATTCAAAAACTTTGTACATTACGTCTAAAACATTTCTCTTGTATTTAATTTATTAGTATATGTAGTAATAAAATGACTACTAAGATTTTTAATTCCTCCAAATTCGAAAAATGGATTTATTTAGTGCTCTTAAGTATAACAGGTAGTTCCCACAAACTAATGTTTAACGTGTAGACGAGACTTCTCTTAAATATTATTTATGGTTTCATACATGTGCTATAGTGTAAACATTATACAGTGAACTTAACTTCACACAATTATCTCCTTTTTCAATACCTACTTTTGAGTTGCGAGTATTGTTGATATCTAATTATTATAAGATAGCTAATTTTCACAGCTCAGCTGCGCAACATTACAGTCAATTTCTATGTCGATAATTTTCTTTTTGAAGCTACATATACGTTACATGCCTGAGAATATAGTAGTTGTAATTTTGTGTCAGTAGCTGATAGGTTTTGATTGATTAAATATAACCAAATACTTCCCAAGAGAAATTAATGTCGAGACAACAATCATTATATAGAATATATTATTTCATATATCCAGTAATATTAATTCAATAGTCCTGTTCCTATATATATTCTTTGATTAGAAAAGCTTTACAAATATTCAGTGAGCCGTGTAACTACATCAGAAAACAAGCTTGTATTTTTCACGTATTTAATGTCTATTTAGTTGCTGTTACATTTGTTTTATTATAAGTTTGCTGTATTACTGTTATATATTGAATTAAATTGTTTTGCGGTGAATTGAGTTGCAATGAACTTTCCATGCAGTGAATTGAGTGCGGTGAACTTTCCGGCGGTGAATTGAGGGCGGTAAACTTTCCGCACACCATCATGGATACCAATTCCTTACAATATTTTTCGTATAAATTGGATAATTTAAAAGTAAATAAAATAGTAAAATATATTACCACTTGGAGAGAAATTTATTGAAATCTTAAAAGATTTAATTCTACTTTTTGATACTACTGACCCGTACACTCAGGTTAAACTCTAATTAGAACCTAACATAAAAATTAAAGTAATATAAATAATTAATAAAATATAATTCAAATATGTATTAATTTTATCAGACAATTACAAACAGTGTAACATCTTACTAAACTAAACGTCTCATTTCTCAAATATTAATTAAATTAGATATTTTTAAAACTTTAGCATTTTTTTTCTGTTAAGTAAGTGGTGTCAAATTGTTTCGTTTTTTCTTTCATCGAGAATTTTTTGAGAAATTGAGAGCAATTTAAAATTTACCTCAAAATAGTCTAAGCCCTTCACAGTATTATTTCGATAGTTTAATATAATTAAATGCAAACCCTTCACTGCAAACCCTTCACTGCAAACCCTTCACTGCAAACCCTTCACTGCAAACCCTTCACTGCAAACCCTTCACTGCAATCCCTTCACTGCAAACCCTTCACTGCAATCCCTTCACTGCAAACCCTTCACTGCAAACCCTTCACTGCAATCCCTTCACTGCAATCCCTTCACTGCAAACCCTTCACTGCAATCCCTTCACTGCAATCCCTTCACTGCAAACCCTTCACTGCAAACCCTTCACTGCAAACCCTTCACTGCAATCCCTTCACTGCAAACCCTTCACTGCAAACCCTTCACTGCAATCCCTTCACTGCAAACCCTTCACTGCAAACCCTTCACTGCAAACCCTTCACTGCAATCCCTTCACTGCAATCCCTTCACTGCAAACCCTTCACTGCAATCCCTTCACTGCAAACCCTTCACTGCAAACCCTTCACTGCAAACCCTTCACTGCAATCCCTTCACTGCAAACCCTTCACTGCAAACCCTTCACTGCAATCCCTTCACTGCAATCCCTTCACTGCAATCCCTTCACTGCAATCCCTTCACTGCAAACCCTTCACTGCAATCCCTTCACTGCAAACCCTTCACTGCAAACCCTTCACTGCAATCCCTTCACTGCAATCCCTTCACTGCAAACCCTTCACTGCAAACCCTTCACTGCAATCCCTTCACTGCAATCCCTTCACTGCAATCCCTTCACTGCAATCCCTTCACTGCAATCAACATCAGCAGTTTTTACAGAGCCAATCAAACTCGCTGTTTTATTTCCATTCTAACCTTCATTCGAATTGTTATTCCAAATTCTATTTACAAATAACATTTTCTTTGCAATCAAAAGTCTACGGTAAAACACTGCCACAAAAAATAAATAGTACTGAAAAGGCTAAGTTCCGAGTTATCGGACGGTTCCACATTTTCGATCACATAAGATATAATTATTTATCTCTTTATTAAAATTAGTTTTCATCCAAAAGGTATCCATGATACCTGCTGGTATCCATGATACCTGCAGGTATCATGGATACCATTTAAAGCAAAGAGTTAAATTAGATAAATAATATTCCTAAATGATCGAAAATGTGGAACAATCCAATAACTAGCAACTTACCCTTTCTTGGAATGAAAATCATTTAAATGAAATAAAAATGATATAAATCACTTTAAAAAACTATTCATTCACATACAACATAAACACAATTCTTTAGACAAGTAAAGTTATTAAAATAAAAATACTTTACAGTTACACGTACTTTAATTGTAGATGGAAATATATAATATTTTCTCGATGAAATCTCTCGTTACTTTACTGTAAAATGACTGTTTTATTAATAACAAAGAAATTAGAGGAGTACCTTCCTATTGTAAAGATATACACAATGCCTGGAATGAAGAAAAATATATTGTAAGGAATAGAAAGGAGTTAGTAAAGAAATAGTTTATGCATATTGTTATATTTTTTTAGAATTGAATTTATTGCTTTATTATTTAGATATTTTAACTTTTGAGAACATTAAACTTTGTGAGTAATTATTTTACAAATTAAATTAATAATTAATAATTATATATTATCATTGAATTGTAAATTAATTATTAATATTAATTGAATAGCTGTGTTGTGAAACGTGGACCGACAATTGGGCCCGCCGACAATTGGGCCCCACGACAATTGGGCCCCGAGACAAGTGGGCCCCGAGACAATTGGGCCCCGAGACAATTGGGCCCCAAGACAATTATATTATTTGCCAATATTTTTCAGAGTCTAAAGTATTAACTTAATTAAAGACCTTTGCTACTGTAATAACTAGGGTTGTGACAATATGCGTTTTGTATAAAAATATAGTCTGGAGCACATTTAAAATAAAGAATATTCCTTACATGAAAAAATATTTTCGTAAATAAATATTATTAAAAAGAAAATATTCTTTTCATGAATAAATACTATTATTCTTTTAAACTACAATAGTTTTCTGTTCTGAGATAGGTCATGTATAAGCAACAAATTTCCTAGTTATAGTATACCTCTATACAGTGAACTCCTGTGAAGTAAATGAGTTAGGATGAAGCCAATAGAAAATAAGAATGTAGCTATTTTAGATGAAGAAACAATAGAAAATAAGGATGTAGGTATTTTAGACATGCCGGAATTATTGGAACATACAAATTGAATTAAAATTAATATGAATTATTTGAAGCCTGTTCAGTGTTCAATATTGAAGAGGTTTATAATTATTATTACAAAATGTATTCTCATAATCTCATTTTATACCAACAACTGTTCCAAAAACTGTTCAATGTAACGTATAACATTTATAATTTACCCAAATTTTTACCAAAAATTTATCTTTGTCAGACGATGAACACTACTCATTGGATCCATATGACACGATTCAAGTTAATACATGAGATTAGTATCCGAATGAGATTTAACAGGCTTGCCTTATCAAGTATATCAATCGAATTAAAAAATTATAAAAATATTTTTAGAGAATATAAAGCATATTTGAAAGATAATATTGTCACTAACACTTCTTTATTGTGCTTTTTGCCCAATTTTTTCTGAACTCAATTGTTTTAGGGTCTAATTGTCGTGGGCCCAGTGGTCGTGGGCCCAATGGTCGTGGGCCCAATGGTCGTGGGCCCAATGGTCGTGGGCCCAATGGTCGTGGGCCCAATGGTCGTGGGCCCAATGGTCGTGGGCCCAATTGTCCAGGGGCCCAATTGTCCAGGGGCCCAATTGTCCTGGGCCCAATTGTCGGAGGGCCCAATTAATATGGGTTCAAATATCGGTGCACCAAAATGATGTTTTGTCATGAGTAAGGGCAAAAGATACCTAGTTATATATTAACACTACCTAGTTATACATTAACACTACCTAGTTATACATTAACACTACCTAGTTATACATTAACACTACCTAGTTATACATTAACACTACCTAGTTATACATTAACACTACCTAGTTATACATTAACACTACCTAGTTATACATTAACACTACCTAGTTATACATTAACACTACCTAGTTATACATTAACACTACCTAGTTATACATTAACACTACCTAGTTATACATTAATACTACCTAGTTATACATTAAAACTCCCTAGTAATATATTAAAACTACCTAGTTATTCATTAAAACTCCCTAGTTATATATCAACACTATACCTAGTTATATATTATATGTACCTTTATTAATAGCAACAGAAGCTGTAGAGGGAATGATTATGTTTGTTAATGAGTTAATATTATTTATAATTGGATTGTGTATTATGAATAGGAAATAGACATAAATTATATATAACTGTCTTCTATCATAATATTAATAATATATGCTTATACATTTTAAAAACTGGGAAATATTTTTTCAAAATCAAATCCTAATTATAATTCATGTCATGGAATATAGAAATATGAATAAATTTACTATATTTTCCTAAAGATTTCTCCAAGCAATAATTCATATTATATTTAAAGAATAGATGCACTTTAATTATAATTTAATACGCTAAATACAATACATATGTTGACATAAATACGAGCAATAAATACTCTCTTTTTATCGCCATTTAATAGTTACGAGACACGAAATACGACGAATAAAATGGCATCAGTTACGCAGCTAGGTACTATCACTGACAAAAATGTGATTTATTTTACTATCACTAAGCTATATTAAGCTGTGTACTATTAGTGACTGAAGTATTGTACTCTCAATGATTTATATAATATATTAGGCTGTGTAGATATATAATAAAATGTTTTCAATTTGATGAGCGTATCCGAAATAAAAAACTGCCTATAATTTTTCAAACAATAAATAAACAGTGAGGTCCCGTCCACCACTCTACACCTAGTCTGTACCTAGGTGAGAAAGAGCACATAGATTAGATAAACTAGGCACCATAGTGACACCTAGGCACCATAGCGACACCTAGGCACCATAGTGACACCTAGGCACCATAGTGACACCTAGGCACCACAGCGACACCTAGGCACCACAGCGACACCTAGGCACCACAGCGACACCTAGGCACCACAGCGACACCTAGGCACCATAGTGACACCTAGGCACCATAGCGACACCTAGGCACCATAGCGACACCTAGGCACAATAGTGACACCTAGGCACCATAGTGACACCTAGGCACCACAGTGACACCTAGGCACCACAGTGACACCTAGGCACCACAGCGACACCTAGACACCACAGCGACACCTAGGCACCACAGCGACACCTAGGCACCACAGCGACACCTAGGCACCACAGCGACACCTAGGCACCACAGCGACACCTAGGCACCACAGCGACACCTAGGCACCATAGTGACACCTAGGCACCATAGCGACACCTAGGCACAATAGTGACACCTAGGCACAATAGTGACACCTAGGCACCATAGTGACACCTAGGCACCACAGTGACACTTAGGCACCACAGTGACACCTAGGCACCATAGCGACACCTAGGCACCATAGCGACACCTAGGCACCATAGTGACACCTAGGCACCATAGTGACACCTAGGCACCATAGTGACACTTAGGCACCACAGTGACACCTAGGCACCATAGTGACACCTACTTAATAGTATATTATGCTTCAAACAAAAAATATGTTCAATTTGAAATGTATTTCAAAAAACAAATTCTTGTCATTAGTTTTTACGAGAAGAATTTCAGTGACTGCACATTGTTTTCCACTCTACTTTTATGAGGTTTTTAATATTATTCGCAACATACGTTATTTCATTAACTATTCATTCATGTATTGGCCTTTTTTAATCATGAAACTATGGCGAAATTCAGTTTATAATCTTATATTTTTTAAAAGGAAACGTTGGTGTGAATTTAAAATAAAATGGGGTGATTTCAGTAGGTAGGCACTGAATTCACTAACAAACTGATACTTGGTTTCAATAAATTCATATATATTTTACTAAGGCGTAGTATATTGTTAATTAAATAGGATATTTTCATATTAGAAATAATGAGAATATATAGGCAGTTCCTTATTCTGCACCATCAATTGATGCAAAATCCATGATTTAAATAATCATGAAGTGTGCAGTACAATAAACTAGCGGATACAAACTACATAACGGTCATTTATGTAGAGTTTTTCAAAATACTCTTCACATGTTTATATATATATGAAGATTATTTTAAAACTCTCAATATAAATGGCCGTTATGTAGTTTGTCTTATCCACTAGTTTGTTGTACTGCACACTTCATGATTTTTTAATGACCTGGCATGGGAGGGGTATTCTCATTCTCGAGATTGTTCAAATCTGCAAATGGCGGAACTTGTAAATAAATAAATAAGGCTACATTTAAACCAAAGATATTAGGAATAAAAGCAAAGAAATAGAAATGCACATCGATCTACAGGAAGTCTCGAACTAATCTCTGATTAATCACAGATGGCGCTCTTTTCCACCCGGTAAAAAGTGGCGGGGAATCGCCACTAAGTTTTGTCATTGATTTATAGTCAGAGTTAGGTAGAACTGAAGTCTCCCAAAACGAAACTTCCACCAATTTCGAGTACAGGAGGGGAAGGGGGAGAGAGTTATTTTGAAAATTAGGCAAAAAATTCTTTGATAACGAAGTAGTTTGGAAAGAGAAAGGCTATTTGTCTCATTTGTTTTGTGTGAACTGTTATCAAACAATTGATTGGTGAGTGGAGGCAGCAGATTGAAGGAAGAGTTAGAGATTGAATTATAATGCTTTATTTGTTTAGATCAATATATCAGAAAGATTTTTAAGAATTTATAAATTGTAGTTACTCTTTAAGAGCATTATAGAATAATTTAGTAGAGGTTTAACGTCTGCTTCAGAGCCAAAGGCCATATCGCTGACGTCAAAAGGAAATTAAATACAAGGAACTGGAAGAAGCAGTCAGAAAGGAAAGTGGCTCCATGAACAAAGTCTCTTGCAACCGTCGGTGAAAATGCTCATGGATGCAGAGAAGCTACGCTGTAAATGCAGTCTTTTACTAAGGAATGTGACGAAAAGAGACACAAGCACCGATGGCTGCACTCACGGATGGAAGAGGAAAATAAAAAGGTGATAGTAAATGAAGCCTACGAGCCTACCTAACACAAAATCTAAGACCTTGTAGTTGAAAAGCATAACCCTAGCGCTATCCTCTAAAACTGCAAGTAGCGTTAAAAAATGATAAACATGGTAAAAATGAAAAAGGACAATACATAATCCAAATTACAACAGTTTGGGGCCCAAGGGACGCAATGCACCCCCCTTCTCTTCCATTCACCACAGACAGCTTCGGGATAGAACCCAGGGGGGCTTTTATAGAATGCAACAATGATAAATCATTATCTGTAATATTTAAATACCACCATAAATATGTGAAAACATGGTTCAAAACTTTTCATTTAATATGAAAATAGTTTATCTAGATACTGTGTGTATACCTTCATGTCTTAACTCCTTATGTATTATACTGCTTTCGAATAGTCTCTCATTCTTCTTCCTTTTATCTCCCATTTTCTGCCATCATCCCCCATTTTCTGCCATCATCCCCCATTTTCTGCCATCATCTCCCTATTTCTGCCA
>CANNZV010005058.1:23317-54996 GCA_947561585.1 Caprella mutica | reverse complement strand
CGTTCGTGTTTCCTCTACGTAAATATGGTGGGCTTCATTGCTTTCAAATGTTTATTGGAAAATTACCAAAATTATTAAAAATGAGGTTTGAAATATGCATTCAATTTTCATAGCTGTTATGTAGAATTAAACACTGCTCTTAATTTAGTATTGATTTTCAAAATTGGAAGAATATTCATCGTGTATTCACCTGCATGCCTACTGCAATCCTAACTGCAAATAGATCACTAAAGACTCAATGCCTTCACTGTCGGCATCATTCAAGTTATTCTCACCCAGCAAGATTTGGTGGATATTGCTCAATTGAATCTAGCAATGGTTTTCAAAGCTCTGTAGCCGTCACTTGATGCCTCTGTGGTTGACTCATGATTGTTTGTTTCAATACTGCCTAGTGTTGGACAATCTGCGAAGCTCTAGCAGTACATTGCCTGTAATCATGTGGCTAATGTTTGAGCTGATTTAACCTCTGGTATTGTCACAGTACTAGCGTGGAACCAGGTAGTGACACTTGTAGTCTTGCTAGCTATTTTTAATTATTAAACAGCTTTTATCTTTACTTATTTATTCGATATTTTTTCTAACAGTTTGTGGTGAATGGAAGAGAAGAGGGTGGCGCCCCTTTGAATCCTGACTGTTGTAATTTTGATTATGTATGTTTTTATTTTAATTTTTATCATGATTATCATTTCTTGTTACTTGCAGTTTAGAAGATGCTTTATTTTTAATTTGATTTCTCATAACTTCTAGCAAATGCCAATGATAAGTAGATCAGAATTCACCATATTACCTAATATATTGTTAGCTATCTAATCTTTCTCTCAATATCGGTTTTCGTGCATACATTACTATCGACGTTAGGATAAATATCCGACATTACTGTAAAAAGGTCAATATATTGCAGTTGAGTAGCTTTCCTGCATCAATTTTTCATGAGCTTTACTCTCGTGAAATAATTTCGGGAGAGGAATTCAGCTCCTTTTCATTTGGTAGCCACTGAAGTGGAAATAAAAAAACTTTAATAATATTTTATACTCTCTACTGTGAATTGAAATTATTTGTAAAGAATGTAGCGTTTGTTAAGAGTAATAGCGGACTGCTCCACATTTTCAATCATGTAAGAAAATAAGTAAATAAATTGAAGGTA
Organism: Caprella mutica; assembly: GCA_947561585.1. NCBI lineage: Eukaryota > Metazoa > Arthropoda > Malacostraca > Amphipoda > Caprellidae > Caprella > Caprella mutica. The sequence goes on along the minus strand of CANNZV010005058.1, from coordinate 53,852 downwards.
TTAACGTACGCTCGGCATTTGGTGATTGAAGAGGTTTAAAAAACGCGCAGCGTATTCTCGTGATTGTCCAAATTGAGTGGAACATATATTCTCACTCCATATAGCCATATACACATTCAATTCCATATAACTCCACATTCCACATTCCATTTAAAATTCCTCTTGTTAGGGGAAATTTTAGGAAGGCTTGGTGATTAAATGTTTTTTGCCTTCATCAATTTATTGATATTGTGTGTGACATCAAGCTTAATTTAACCTTTTCTTTTTTTACTCAACCAAACAGTAAGTAGATGATTTTTTTTGTCAGTGAAATATCATTTTTGTCCAATAATTAATGACACGCCTGTTCTTTAACTATTGATATTAAAATAATGGGATGAAATTCAAATGCAAGTAGGTATTATCCCAAAATATAAAGGGTGGCGCCAAAAAAAAAGAAACCCATTTTCAAACTAGTGTATTTTACAAACTATCAAACCTTGAAAATATATAAAGACATAATTTTATTTGTTTACTTTTTTTGCATCTTTCGTGATAATCTGCTAAGAGATACGACAAAAATTAAACATACTGCAGTGAATTAAAAAAGGTAGATAAAAAAGGCTTGCACGAGGAAGAAGAACTTAAAAAGGTTCATAATAGGAATAATTTATTTCCATATTGTAGAGGTAAAATTTAAATCCTACTATTCTTCATTCAATTCACGTCTTTGGAAACACATCTTCATCACCAATCACGATATCTTCTACAAAATGTGCATTTCTTTGCTGAAACATTTTTGCAAAATTTAGACGGTGCGATAAATCAGTTCTAACAGTCCGAGCCTTACATGATTCTTGAAATGATGATACTTCACATCGTGTTAAACAATTTGGTGAAATGTCACTTAATTAAAATCTAATCCTTACTCTAATCCTCAATAACTGTTAATGAATAAGATTAATATTTTCATGTGTTCATTCTTTTCTCCTGCGACATGATCACTTTTTGTTCAAATTTAAAGTGGTTTCTTCAGTTTTGAACTTATTAACATTTGTCAATAGGGTTTTATAGTTTGTGGAAATCTTACCAGAAAGCATTGTTCAAAATGAGGTTGAACCTGTGTAAAGCTTCCAGTGTTTAAAAAAATTGTCACAACAAAAACACTTTTTTCTTTTGAAAGCTGCATTTTGAGGGTTTTAAATAGGAGATAAAAATTAACGGCGAAATGATTTTATAAAGATATCAATTTTTTCCCAAGAACCAACTTTCAAATGGTAACTCATTTTTTTTTGTATTATTTGTGACAAAAAGTAGTAGAATTTATTGTTTTTACATCCAAATGAAATGAATTATACCTCTTATGACTTTTTTCGTATATTTCGTCCTCGCACAAGCCAATTTTATTTACATTTTTTTAATTCGCTGTAGGATGCTTCATTTTTATCAAGATATATGCAGAAAAAGTAAACGAATAGAACTGTGTATTAAAAATTCTAGGTTTTGTTGTTTGTAAAATAAATATTTTGAAAATTGTTGTTTTTTGCGCCACCCTATTTTATATAATGATTAACTAAATTAAATTTTACTCTCAATAAACTAAGATTTTTTTAAATATTATATTAATACGACCCATAGCCATGGCCACAAATTACTTTTTGTTTTATTATATTTAGTTCATTGGTTACAATAATTATCCAACTTAATAGTATACCAAGCAAACAAAATTACCTCGTGTTTTAATCTTTCTTGTCTCACAAACGATTACACCGAATTAGATTAAATTACAAGTCATACTACGTGCATCACGCAGCAGCCTTCACTGATTAACTAACTGTGATTAAAGTGAACCAAAGAATTATATTTGAATCCGTTTGTGTTTCGTACTTACGTTACTTACGCCTTTCAGAAAAAAGAGGAAAAGGCTTAATTTGACTCGGTTTATGGGTTATAAAAACTATATAAAATGATGTAAAGGTTTTTACTGTAATTATTTGAGTAAAAATTCAACTTTATAAAAGAAGGAAATATGATATAACTTCTGTAGAGTAAAAAGTGTGTATTTTGTCTGATTGAAAATCTTAAGAAATAATATAGTTATCAATGTATATTTTGCATATAAGAGGTTTACTCACCTAAGAGGTTTACTCATTAAGAGGTTTACTCACATAAGAGGTTTACTCATGTAAGAGGTTTACTCACATAAGAGGTAAACTCATTTAAGAGGTTTACCCATACAATGAATTTCGGATGCATTCACACATATGTGTTGGTTGTTTTAATTATTTTCGATAAAATTTACAAAAGTGTGTTAGAAATTTCTATAACTGAGTTCTAAATTACGCTAATGTGATACTGTATTCATTCAAAATATATGAATATTCAGTATGCTATCACCTATCAATAAATATAAATAATTTTCAAATCGTAAGGGAATTCAACAAATTCTGTCGCTTTAACTTATTTTCTCGTTTTGTGTTCAATTCATATAGGTAATAATTGTAAAAAAATGTCGTTGCTCTCCAATAATTCTAAGCCATTCGTGAAAATAGAGACCACTATCTATCCAGTGCGATATTTTTCAACTGTTCACATCTATTATTTTAATTTGTCTCCCCAATTTTAATTGCTGTTGCCAAAGACTTAGCGAAAACAATATGTCATGTGGAGTTAAAATGTCGACTCAGCAAAGAATATTCATCGTGTATTCACTTCAAACAATGTTGCAATGGAGTGATGATTCATATCTAAATAGTTTATATTGTTTAATGTTTATATGTTAGCTAAAAAGGAAAGACCGCTTTTAGTAACAAAATAAGAGAATATGTTTCATTGATTGTGAGGTGTATTTTGCAAATGAAGTTTGATTTATATCCACTATGTTTTGATTATATGCATAAATATATTTTAAAACTTTCTTTTCAGTGTAATACAATGTTTATTGAAAATTACTAATATAATTTTTCCGATAGATATGAAGAATTTTTGCTGTTAATCTTTCATCCTGAAGTTGTTATTGCAGATTATTTTTTTAAATACTTTCTATGCAGATTTTTTAGGTTTCGTATCCAAAAAACGATATTAAACTTTATTATTAACATTAATAAATGAAAGTGAGAAAATAAATTATCAAACAATGATAATTTATGTGTTACATTAAATCAAACAGTGACAGTTTATAAGATCGTGTATCCGAGTACATTATGTAATTCTCATAGAAATTATATTTGTAATATTATAGAATTCTGAAATAAAAGTAAAGTGTACCTATATAATGCAAAAGAATTCAGTTGCCGCAATATTTCGTATTGGAATGTTTCCCAAGAGGTGCGTATCGGCATAGCATAATTTTCCGTAACAAATCAAATGACATGTTATTGACCAGCTCATGCCTGTATAACCTAGCGCAGGATTCACCATTTACTCCTTTTGGTTCTTCATCTCTCCACATGTCTGTCATAGAAGATTAAGTTGGGAATCCACTGAATATTCGCTAACCACATGACATTATAGGTATCATACTCTCTGCCTTAAAATCTACCTCTTTATTGCTCAGCAAACAGGTTTTCATACTAAATTTAAGTGACTGAATATGATCACAAAAACAATAAAGAATTAACAGCACATAGTGATGTATTTTTCATCCTCTTTTCCAATATCTATTATATTAAATCTAACAAAGAGTGAAATCTATCCTGTTACCAGTTTGAAAGTTTTTAATTTCACGCATGGAAGACTTTCAACGTCAGTATATACACAGGGTGTAGAGTTAAAGGGGAAACAAATTGACAAAGTCATTATTAATATTTGAAGGGTTTTTGATATGAGTAATTTGTATCAATAATATACGTGTCAAATTAACTAAAAGACAAAACAAAATATTCGAATTTAATTTTCTTTTCATCTTAGAAGCTTTTATAGCGTATGTTACGTATTCCCGTTCACATAATAATAACGTACAATTAAGTATTCCCGTACAGTTTCATATTCTCTATAGTTACTTTTTCCCGTACACTTACTAATTCCTGTAGTTTTACCTATTCTCATACAGTTACGTATTCCCGCACTTTTATGTATTTCTGTACTCATATCATTCTCTACTCTATATTTTTTCCGTGCAGTTATTTTTCCGTACAGCTACTTAGTCCCACTCAGTCACGTATTCTTGCACAGTTACTTGTTACATTTTCTAGTAAATTTGTGATAAAATCTTTTTCTTTTCACGATCTGCTAAACTGCCACTATCTTTATTTACATGCACCGAAATTAGGTAACGGTCGATATATCATAACTTACCCTACCTAATAAATCAACTAAAACTGGTGATGAACAACGAAAAAGTATAACATCAAGTCATTTCTCAGTGAAAAAGTGGAATGTTTTACAGAGACCTTTGAAGTCCAAACTGAAAAGTGTGGCTCAGTTTTTGCGAATATTTTCACTCTTTCATCTCAGGGAAATTTGAGGGAATGGAGAGCGTGTCCCAAAATATAAAATAGGATAACCTGAAGTCCTTCATGAGTCGTTAGGATTAGTATAAAAGGAGATTTTGAAGAATATTTCAGGTTTGTCTTCCTAATTAGGATAACGTAATAGTACTCGGACACTCAAAGTGCTCGATAATTTGTATACAGGCATACCTCGCTTTAAGTAGACCCCGTTTTTATAACAGGACAACTTTAAGTTGACCCCAAGCTTGAGAAACGTTGAAATTGTTCTTAAAGCGGGGTCTCCTCCGCTTTAAGAACAATTTCAACGTTAATGTGAGGCACGATTTTTACCTCAAATGGGGTCTTCCTGTACAGGTCTATCTGTAATTTCTAAAGATCAGATTGTTTCATAGCCAATGCTAACACCCACTTTACGAGTACTGCGGGTGTCCGAGTACCATAACGTTATAACACTATATTAAATTAAACGTACACTATTTCTGCAATTAAACAGAATAACTGTACGGGAACACATATCATACCCAATATGGACTAAAAGATATGATGTGGCAATAGAAATATGTTGAATCTCTCAATCTTTGGTGTCCTAATATAATTATTTTCTTTGACAATAAGTAAATTGGCGTACGATAAATTTCAACATTAATTATGACTTTCAAAGGAAATTAATTAATTACTAGACTGAATGTGCAGTATGTATACAAGCATTACATAACATCCAATACCAATCACTTAATTACGTCTGTGTTAGTAAGTTTATGACTCCACCGCCGAATGAGAGTATTATAATTCGAGTCTCAAGTGGCTTTTCATTCAGTCGATATAAACTGAAATATCTTTGAGACGTAAATTATTTCATGTTTGGTAGAGAAGGAAACGACCCGAATACGAAGAGGAAAAATGTACCTAAAATGAACCTCAGTATCAACTAGAGGCAAGTGGTACACTAAAACGAACCTCAGTATCAACTAGAGGCAAGTGGTACACTAAAATGAACCTCAGTACCAACTAGAGGCAAGTGGTACACTAAAATGAACCTCAGTACCAACTAGAGGCAAGTGGTACACTAAAACGAACCTCAGTATCAACTAGAGGCAAGTAGTACACTAAAATGAACCTCAGTACCAACTAGAGGCAAGTGGTACACTAAAATGAACCTCAGTACCAACTAGAGGCAAGTGGTACACTAAAACGAACCTCAGTATCAACTAGAGGCAAGTGGTACACTAAAGCGAACCTCAGTATCAACTAGAGGCAAGTGGTACACTAAAATGAACCTCAGTACCAACTAAAGGCAAGTGGTACACATGAACTAACTCCTCAGTTCAATATAAGTGCACTGTTATTGCGGTTGGTTTTTCTATTCAAATTTTGAAGATCACGAAGATGAATATTTGCAATAACCTTTTCCCTTTATTTTGTTAGTCACATATCATTGTACAGTCAGAGCATCGAATATCTTCCCCGTTATTTCAATGCTATTCGTACGGGCTTACATTAGTGACTGATAAACTGCATCTAAGTAGACAGATATGCATATCGATGAGTTATGAGGTTCTTTAAACTTAACGTTGAAGTTTTTATCAGTTTTCAAACAAACAAATAGAAAGATTTCTATTCATCATCAGGAGAAAGGTGGAAAACCTCTACTTGACAATGAATTTCATGACCAATTGTTGTATGCTGGATAACGTCATTCTATTTAAGCTATCTATCTTTTTGTTTATCATTATTAATGTTATAACTTTAATTAGAACTGTAGGTTTAACTGTAGATGGTTCTTAGATAATCTAGTTATACTTGTACTTTATACTTCAGTAATTTATAAGAGTTAAGAAGCCGTAAACTTCGGATATTTAAAGAGTGGATAAGAGACACAACTTTACTCAAGAGCTGCTGAATACAGACTGCTGAACAGTAAGGAACACACATAACACATCATGAACGTTAGGAATACTTAGGTTACAACAATTAATTAATCTATTAAAAAACGAAATATGAACCTAAATTAGAAAATTTGGTACTACCTATACGTAGCTACAGTTGACAACATTCATTCAGTAAACAAATTCTACTTTCTTTATATTTGTAACAAGCTATAGAGGCGCGATAAAAAAAACTGTAAACCTCTATAACTATATGTCTATTTCTTTCTGTTCATTTTTCTGTATTTTATTAGTTTTATCATTATATTTTTAAATTATCATTATTTTTCTTAATTTATTATAATTATAGTTTCTATGTGTGTCCTATTGATCCTATGTGTCCTCTTGCTCCTAAGTGTCCTCTTGGTCCTATTTGTCCTCTTAGTCCTATGTGTCCTCTTGTTCATAAATATCTTTTTGTTTCTTTAAATGTCTATTTGGTCATAAATAACCTCTTGTTAGTAAGTGTCTTCTTCTTTCTAACTATAGAGGCGCGGTAAAAAACGATCATCCTCTATAGCTATATAGTATATATAGTATTCACTTTCTAAAGTGAATTATTATTATTATTTTCGACTCTAGTTCCTATGTGTATTCTTATTCCTAAGCATTACTTGCATAGGAATTCCTCTTGTTCTTAAGCTCCTAAGTGTCTCCTTGTTCTTAATTTTAGAGGCACGATAAAAAAAACGGTCAACCTCTATATTGTTATATCTTCCAGTAATATTATTATTATTCTCCATATTTCATTAATATTATTTTGATGCATCAAGCTGTAAAGTCGCGATATAAAACGGTCAACCTCTACAAGGTGTCCCAAAAAAAAGATACCCAAGTTTCAAAGACTGTAATTCAAAAACTAGTAGTATTACAACAAGTTGGAAAATAACATTTTGTTTCTCAACATTTGTTCTATCTCTGTACAAAATTTCAGCTGAATTTATCCCATAGTATTCTATAAGCAGTATTTTTAGTGTCCGATACTTTAAACCTGTTTGCGCACTTTTGTTTGCAGCATGAGCAAACAAAAGTGTTCTGCTCACAGTATCCCCGTCCTGAATCCATCAGGTTCAATTGATTCTGTTTTCATGTGTTTCTACAAGTCTGGCAACGATTATGTAAATTTATTAGAACAAGGTATCCAACTTCATGTAAAATATTTTTTTTGTGAAAATATGGACCAATGACACGTACATTGCCACCAAATCCCATCCACATAGACCACTTCTCTCTCTCTCGAAATTCCTACGTCAAAGTTGAGATTAGAAGTTTGATTCTTTGGTGCGTATGTGCGAGCTTTTTGATTATTTTTATTTGCCATTCAAATGAAAAGCGTCTTGCCTCAACAAGAACCACAATATCATCCATAAATTGAACATTTATTAGCAATAACCATTGGGCAAAATTCATCTGTCGAGGAAGATCGGAATCGAGGAATTTGTTTTCCTCGTACATCTTGTAAAGACGCCACTAAAAGTCGAGAGTTACAATACTGTTGACTGTAGATTTAATAAAGTCTACTTCACTCTTTCTTGCAGAATATTTTACTGAAAGTGTGCAAAGTTTTACTGTAAGTGCACAAACAATTTTTTAGTTTTTGTCACTAAAAATTATGCCTAAAGAAATTGAAGGACACACTGAAGGAAAAATATAATAGGAGGAACAATTCGATTGTTATTATATTTCAATGTCATTTTAACAAATTGTTTTTATTATTTTTAATAATGTTATTTGATAAACCATTTTAAAAAGGGTGAAAAGTCATTAAAAACATGGTTTAAATATCATAAAACTGGATGTTTAACAAAAGTGGGCAAACAGGTTTTCAGTATCGGTCACGAAAAATACTGCTTATAGAAAACTATTAGATGAATTCAGCTGAAATTTCGTACAGAGATAGAAAAAATGTTGAGAAATAAAATGTGATTTCCATTTTGTTTTAAGTCTAATAGATTTGAATTACAGCCTTTGAAACTTGGGTATCGGTATTTTTGGGACATCCTCTATAGCTATATATCTTCTCTTTAATTCAATTTCATTTTTACATTTTTTTTAGTTAATTTAACCTGATAAATCCTTCAACGTTGAGTTTAAATAACCTCATAATAATATGGATTTCCCGTTGAGGTTATATCTTTTCCATCATATCGATGAGTATATATCGCTTCTGATGCTCCACTGAATCTTCCTCACATCTGAATTTGTGAGCTGTTATACAAGTAATTTGTTACATTTACGAGAATTTGCAACTGATGAATCATTCTTTAGCACCATTCTTAAATTGATGCACGCAACGTATTACGTAAACTTTGAGTAATCACTAGTACAAATTGATTAATATCAATTAATATAATTGGTATCTTCCTGAATGATCATTTTATGTGTTTTCATTTCATTAATATTTCACGCAGCATTTCATTGAGGACATCTCGAATGCTATTATTGACAAATTTATATCATAATATTAAGTCCTAACTTCTTGAGAATTTGAAGTCCTAACATTATGAGTATTTTAAGTTCTAACATTATGAGTATTTCAAGTCTTCACATTATGAGTATTTCAAGTCCTAAAATTATGAGTATTTCAAGTCTTCACATTATAAGTATTTCAAGTCCTAACATTATGAGTATTTCAAGTCCTAACATTATGAGTATTTCAAGTCTTCACATTATGAGTATTTCAAGTCCTAAAATTATGAGTATTTCAAGTCTTCACATTATAAGTATTTCAAGTCCTAAAATTATGAGTATTTCAAGTCTTCACATTATGAGTATTTCAAGTCCTAAAATTATGAGTATTTCAAATCTTCACATTATGAGTATTTACAGTCCTAACATTATGAGTATTTCAAGTCTTAACGTCATGAGTATTTCAACTCCTAACATTATGAGTATTAAAAGTACTTTTGATCGAAATGAAGCATGAAATCAAGAGGTTTTCTTGTGAAGTCAATTCAAAACAAACACAAACTCTTTATTTGTCAAAAGTAGGAATGATTCCAGATAGTTTTGCATTAAAAAATGTTGTTATGATATTGAACACGAGAATGAAGTTTTGTTTTGCTGAAATTCCAATTGAGTCGCAAGGGGGAAATAATATTAATTATTGAGAAATGAACATATTTCTATCATCGTAGATAAGATGGCATTTAACATCATTTAAAATCAATCCTCGAAATTTAACGATCGGCGATGAGGATTTGCCTACTGAGATTTCTCTTAAAAAATCCCCCTATCGGTTTTTCTCTCTCCCATATCGAGTCGATACTCTAAATATTTCCCAATTGAAAATATATAAAATACAGAAATGTGGCATGAGATAATTAATTAATTTTAATTAATAACAAATGGGTTTTTACAGCTTTTTTGACTCTGAGGAAATTATTGTTAAACCCATTTTCTTTGTATCCATGGTATGCAAAGTTTTGGGGCGTTGAAAATGCTATAAAAACGCTCGTGTGACTGGACCCTTATTATAAAATGTAAGAATTAATAATGGTAGTGACTAGAAATAAATTTATTATCGAAAAAAGAGCTAATAAAAAGCTTAAGAAGTTATAAAATGAGAATACTCAAAAAGACCATTAGAATGGAATAAGGTAATTTACATCTAAGTTATACAACCTTATGTTATAAACTATAATTTCAATAAGAATAGCTATACCTATATATTTCAATAACTCTTGAAATATTATTGTTTATTTCTCAAAAGTATCGAATGATGTTAATTGCTTACATCCTCTCTTTTAACCCATACCCTAAAAATCCGTTAAAATACCAGCGGACTTCAGAGAGGAAGACATAGAAGAAATAAGGGTTGTTGGAAGAGAGAAGAAGCATCATAAGATTAAACTGAAGTCAAAAGGAGGAAGAATCGATATTCTCAAAAGATTCAAGAAAGAAAAACCAGACGGTATATTCGTAAGCGAGTACCTAACTAGAAACAGGTCCCAACTTCTTTTTAAACTAAAACAATTAAGGAAAAAATATACAAATAGCATAACATCTGTGTATGCATTTGGAGGTAACATATGCATTGAAATACCGGCCAGTTCTTGACATTTTATTATTAACAACAATTCAAGTTTTAACTCATTTTGTACATCCCAAAATATAATTAACCCTGATAACAACCCCAATGTACCAACAACCCAGGGAAGTACTGTTTAATAATTCAGATAATAATTTCCCTAATGTGAATTGCAATACATTTTCTATTAGTCAGTTTACCCATTTTAATCTCCCCATTGAATCTATTAGTATTTTAAATGTCAACATAAGAAGCTGTAGAAGAAACTTTCCTAAACTAGAAGCTTTTTTAAGTCTAAGACAAACTCAATTTGATTTTATATGAATAACGGAGATTTGGCTAGATGCACTAATTGTCAACTGTTTTAATTTAGACGGATATTACAAATTTTCAATTTATAGAAATAGGAACGGGGGAGGGGTTTCAATTTATTGTAGAAAGAATTTTAATGTAAATAGAATAGATTCACTCTCTTTTATCATAAATGAACTAGAAATTTTAAGCTTACAGATAGACATTTTAAACGAGAAAATCAATTTGATATGTTTATACAGACCTCCTTCTTATTCCATTGATTTTTTAAATGATAATTTCAGAGATTTTTTAATGCCGTCTATTGCTAATTCTAAAACTATTTTATGTGGTGACTTCAATATTATTCTTTTTAATCCGTATAACCTTAATAGCATAAACCATTTTATAACTGTAATGTCAGGCCATTCTTTTTATCCATTAATAGATAAGCCTACTAGATATTCCCCAAATGATAACTCTAACCATTTCTCTCTTTTAGATCACTTCTGGCTTAATTTTACTCCTCATAACCATATCAATTCTGCAGTTGTTCAATATGACATTTCTGACCACAGGCCGATTTTATTTTATTTTAAAATTCAAACTGAAAGCGAAGATGATTTTATAACTTTTCGTAAAATTGATAGTAGCCATAACTTGAATTCATTCACTGAAAAAATTAATCCACAATATTTTCACACCACAAATCAAACTGATTCAGATATCCAAGCCGAAAACTTCACCAATAGAATATACCATGCATTCCATAAATCATTCCCTCTAAAAAAAGTAAAATTAAAAAACAACATGAAACGCCCTAAATGGATGACAGACGATCTTAAACTTTTAATCAATAAAAAACATAATCTTTTAAAACTAGCCAACAGAGGATTTATTTTTAAACGCTCATATACCTATTTTAAAAATATTTTAACTTCCGTTATCAGACAAACCAAAAACCTATTTTACCAATTTAAACTTGAATTTTTTAAAAAAGACTCTAGAAAAACATGGAAACAAATAAACTCAATACTAGGAAGAAAATGCACAACTAACAAATTAAAAATGAAAAAGGATGGACAGTTTTTAACAGGAAAAGAAATGTGCAATATTTTTAATGATTATTTTACCTCTATAGCTGAAGAACTCGTTCAACAATTACCTACAATTACCGATAATCATTTTAGAATTTTAACTCCTTATAATTTTAATACCTGTACTTTTAATCCTATAACAGTGCCTGAGGTCAGAAATGTAGTTTTATCCTTCAAAAACAAAAATTGTCATAAAAATGAAATCAAACCTTCTATACTATGTGAAGTTGTAAGTACTATTAGTCCTATTTTAACAGATATTTTAAATAATTCTTTTAATACATGCAGCTATCCAAACTGTTTTAAAATAGCTAGAGTCATTCCAATTTTTAAATCGGGAGACAAACATGACGTATCAAATTTTAGGCCAATTACGACATTACCGATTTTTAATAAGATTTCTGAAAAGATTTTATCTATTAGACTAGGTAACTTCACTTCTTCTAATAATATTTTATCAAACCACCAATACGGATTTAGAGAAGGTATGTCGACAAACTTAGCTATTTTAGAATTTTTATCTTTCGTTTATAAGTCTTTTAAATCAAATTATTACTGTATAGCCCTTTTCCTAGATCTTAAGAAGGCATTTGACACCGTAGATAAAGATCTCTTATTAAAGAAATTAGATCACTACGGTGTCAGAGGTAATTTTAACCTACTTTTTGAAAGTTATCTTAGCAATAGACGGCAGCGTGTACATTTTAATGATATTACTTCTGATTTTAAACCAATTGTTACCGGTCTTTTTCAGGGTTCTGTTTTAAGTCCCTTGCTTTTTAATATTTTTATAAACGATTTAACCATTTTAGCTGAGAATAATAATTTTAATTGCACTCTATTCGCAGATGACGCAGTTTTTTACATTAGGGATTCATCTTTCGAAAATATTTTTAACAGAACGCAATCTTTTATTGACAACCTCACAAAGTTGTTACATTTTAATAAACTTACTCCAAATGTAAATAAAACCAAATTGATGCTTTTTAACGCTAGGGCTCTTAGTGTTTATCCCCTAATACATTTTAATAATAATCCAGTAGAGTTTGTAGAAAATTTTAAATACTTAGGCCTTTTAATAGACAACAAATTAACTTTTAAATCTCATATTATCCATACCTCTAAGAAAATTAGTCAAATTAAAGGAATAGTTTATTCAGCCAAGCCTTATTTTAACAGAGACTCTTTACTTTTAATTTACTACTCCTTGGCTTATTCTGTTTTTACTCAATGTATTATTTTTTATGGAAAAACTTTTAACGTTCACTTACATCCATTGAAAATTTTAATTAACGATATCTTAAGAATAATATTAAATGTTAAGAGAAATGCGAACAATGTGCCTTTAATGTCCACCAATGAAATTTATTTTAAACTAGGTATTTTAAAATTTGAAGATGTATGTAATTATTTTTTATTGTCATTTTTAAGGAAAGCTTTATATGAAGATCCCATAATTCTAGAAAAGTATTTTAATGATTTTATTCCTGCACATGACCATCAAACCAGAGGATATAGAATAATTTTACCGAGAATTAGATTAGAGCTAGAAAGAAATTTCACTATTTTTAGATCTATCGGAGCTTTTAACAATTTACCTGAATTTTTATGTAACCCTATGTCCAACTACAGTTTTAAAAAAAAATATAGAAAATATTGTCTTAACCGTTATAACCCTAGTCCTGTTTAATATGTTTTTACTTTGTATTTGTTACTTTTAATATTGACTTATGCAGACCGGTAACTTAGGTAGGTTTTATATTTTTAGGTAGATTTATATTTTTGAATCGGTATTCTATTTTTAGGTAGATTGTATATTTTTAGAAATGTATGATATTTTTAGTTAGATTTTATATTTTCAGATTCTACAAGTCATACTAGACATTTAAAGAATCAAACTGTTTGTATTTTAAAATTGTATTACTTTTATTTTGTATTTTAACGTGAACAGAATTTCAATAAACAATGAACAATAAACCGTAAGACATTCTTATTGTATCCGTAGGATTATTAATGATTATAAGGCCTAGGTATATAATGAGCTGTTTGTAGTCGATTCGAAAATAAGCCTAAAACTGATTCTTTCCTGTCTTTGATTTTGTTCCTCTGTTAGATTGGCTCTAGACTTGATGGAGCTAACAACCACATAGCGCTCTACATTTTACCCTCTTTTCGATTATCCGCAATAAGTCCATATTTGCCAAACTGTGTATTTTTATATTTGTGCCTATAATAAAATTGAACCGGTCATTATCCGCTTTCACTTCCTGTGTAATTGATAGACATTAATTAGATCAGTTACTAAATTATGGAAATAAAGAATAAACAATTAGTTCTGAAGGGATAAATTCACATATGTTCCCATTAAAATTTGAAAGTCTAGTGGCAATTCTCAAACCCAAGAAGTGATCGTAACACTTATGCGTCATCTTACCAGCTGTGAACTTTGATGTATTCAAGATATAACAGCAGATAAGGAAAATATACAAATGTAATGTGTTTATTTTGTAACTAAAATTTCCACTCAACCATCAAAAAAATATTTAAAAATATGATGAAGAAATAAAAATACGATTTAAAATGAATTGTTTTTTAGCTACATGTACATTTACAATTTTGAAATAATTTGTATATCATGATAATTAGGAAAAATTCTCATAGTAAAATTAAAATGAATTATTTATTGCTGCTATAAATGCAAAACTATTGGATATATCCAACCGATATCAATGTGAACTTCCATTAATAGTAAATTAAATACTGGTAGTAATTTCCATAACTTAGTAAGTTGAATACTGTTAGCAATTTCCGGAGACTTATTAGGTTTTATACTGGTAGCAATTACCGGAGACTTATTAGGTTTTATACTGGTAGCAATTACCGGAGATTTATTAAGTTAAATACTGGTAGCAATTACTGTAGGCTTTTAAGTTAAACACTAGTAGCAATTTCCGGACACTTAGTAAACTGTTGCTTCAAGGCACATTCAAGGCACATTTCAAAATAATATTCTGTGCAGCTGAAACTGAAATTATTAAATGTAAACTTTTATATATCATTGAAGACAACAAACCTTTCATTCTTTTAATGAGATGGTTATGAAAGAGTGTATTAAAAAACATTATCATTAATTTCAAAATTATACTTTAGAAAGAAATTGAATATTAATGTCATTTCTTTTCTTTTTGTTGCATAAATATTTTATAAAAAAATTTGACGTACGGCGATGAGTTAATAAATACCGGATGAAAATTCAATAGGTTATTATTGAAAAAAAGTCGAAATGATAAAATAGATTCATTTCAAAATATATTATTAATTCTATGGCTATTCAATTTCTTAATTTTGTGTTCAATTTGAATCTGGTGATTTTTAATTTACCTTTATTAAGTTTTATAATAGTTTAATCACATCAATTTAATAATTAGCGTATTCTCAAAATTTCAATTGAAAGTAAAATTATAAAAATATATTTTTAGAAAATAAAAGTGAAGAGACCAATTATATATTTATTACAAAGTTATTATGCACTATGTATTTAATGTATAACTAACGTAAATACATTTCAAATTTAGGTCACTTTTTGATGAAGATAAATGTTCTTTACTAAGTTTGAACAGCTGTCCACATCAATATCCTACTTGAGATTAATGACTGCAAGAGAATATAAATAAATGGGTGCTAGGACGTTTCGTTACTAGACGTTTCGTATCCGGACGTTTCCTTTCCGGACATTTCGTTAACGGACGTTTCGTTACTAGGACGTTTCGTTACTAGGACGTTTCGTTACTAGGACGTTTCGTTACTAGGACGTTTCGTTACTAGGACGTTTCGTTACTAGGACGATTCGTTACCAGTTTTTTGTTCCGAATCGCTACGAAAGATTTTTTAAAATTTGAAATGACATGAGTACTGAATTTTTTTCCCTATGCTGAACCAATTTCCGGAAATTTTTGAACATATTAGAAAATAGTATAAAACAATATGAATAACGGGTTGTAATATTAAATTATGTAGTATTTTCTTATATGATCGAAAATAATTATTATTTTCGCCAAATTGCGGAAGATCATGTTTTATTTTTTTCTTTAAGTTATTTTCATTCGGTAACTTGTAACATCTGGTGATTAGAGCTTTACCCTAACGTTAAAACCTTTTCGGAAATATCAATCAACAGATTTTGCTAATGTGGGCAGTAGAGCAAGCTCTGAGTTCTCGGACTGAACCACATTTTCGATCGTGTGAGGAAATATGTAATAGAATTATTGCTATATAATTTGTATACCGATTGCTATCCATGACATTTTCACTTCCAACTTTGCTAATCAAAGAAATTAAATGTTTATTGTTTATTTTAATACCTCTGATTATAATCAATATATAACAAAACGAATAAAAAATAAGTTTAAAAAGGAGACATTATTTTCAAAGTAGTATAAATTTATAATGTATGGGATTGGTATAAAATGTAGTCGGCAACCCACTAAAAAAAATCGTTTCCATTTCATAAAAAATAACGAAAAAGCTGATAAATAATCGTCCTTGTAACGAATTGTCCTAGTAACAAAACTTCCTAGTAACAAAACGTCCTAGTAGTCCGTCAACGAAACGTCCGGTAAATTAACATCCGGGAACGAAACGTCCAGTAACGAAACGTCCGGTCACCAAATTAGAGGTCTGTGGATAGTTTTTAGGGATTCGATTCTCAATGAGAAATTTAAATTTAAGGTGGTTACTTGGTATCTTAAGAACATGTTACTGGAAAATTTTCATTTCATTATTTTTTCATTGACTTGGTATTTATCAAAATTGGGGTAAATTCCCATTTATTGATCTGTTTCACATATTCGGTTAAATAAGAAAATATATAGTAAGCAGAATCAAAATACCAGTTAAATGATATCTTTTTATGTATGTTTTTTCTTGTGATCGAAAATATGAAACCATCCGATAACTCTGAATATAGATATCATATATAATAAAAAACGTACAAGAGGATCAGATTTCATAATGACTTTGTACTCCTTGAGAAGATTTGTTCAGCTTCAGCTTCAGTGATCGCATTACAGTTTATTGGTTTATGATAAACTAATCATACTATTGAGTAATTAAACATGAATTAGGATGCAGCAGCCAAACTATAACGCATACTGTGATATATTATCTAACACACTAAGATAGAGAAAATAAATAACGAATAGAAGTATATAACATAATAGGTTCGAAAATAAATTATATAGGTATACCTTTTTTGGGTATTAAATATGAATTAAACAAATATTCAAATATATAAGCAAGTTTTCCATTATGTTCATCCCATGAAACAATCAAGGAAATACAATTTATTGATATTTTGTTAAATGAAAAATATAAGTAGTTAAATAATAAATATATATATTCGGTAACGAATAGTCTTATCATCTAAATGTATATTCTCTTCCTTCTTCGAAAGCAAACATGAATATCCAGAATAATTGAATAACATTGAATCATTTACAATTGCAATTCCAATCCATGATATATGCTAACCTCAGCTGTTGAATATTCATAACTAAGAGTCGATCAGATGAGAGAGTAATGTGAAACCAGCCATGAAATGGGGACTGTCATTGTTTGGTTTGAAGGGACTGAATAACGGTACAATTAAGCAAATACGATCCTATCTTAAAATTATAATCGAGGATAAAAGACGATAATTTGTTGAAAATCTAATCGTAATTCATCATAAATTTACAACATTCACAGCGAGTCATTTTTTCTCGGACATTCCACACAGTATATCACAATGATACTGTCTGAAATTATGATATTTAACGAATAAATACGAAAACATGTACCCTATTTTACGATCAATTAATTATAAATTTTCCGACGGGTTACTACCAGCTCCTAATGAAAAATATCAAAATTATTGCATAAAGAAAGGGGAAAGGGTTGTGTAGTGTCCGGAGACAAACTAATTTAATGAACTTAATTGATATTTTGAAATTAATTAAGAAAAAGGAAAAGTTTATGGGTAAGGATGTAGAATCATATCATAAATTCTACTTGTTCCTTCCTCTGTGAGTGAGTGAGTCCTTGTGTCACGCTTTCAGTAATTAAATATAAACAAATTCAGAGTGCATGTTACCCTTATTTTAATTGTTTGATTCAATTTGCTTATACTTAGTAAAAGGTTGGGCAATAGACCGTGGATGAAATTAAGGTGGGGGAAGAGAAGAAAGGGGGAGGGAAGGTGGGAAAGTGAAGATAGGTAAGTTTAGGTGGAGGAAGGGAAGGTGAGGAAGGTGGAAGTGTATGTGGTAGAAGTATAGGTGATGTAGTTTAGGTGGTGGAAGTGTAGGTGATGGAAGTGTATGTGGTAGAAGTGTAGGTGATGTAGTTTAGGTGGTGGAAGTGTAGGTGATGGAAGTGCAGGTGGTAGAAGTGTAGGTGGTGAAAGTTTTGGTAGTGGAAGTGTAGTTGTAGGAAATATATGTGAAGGAAGAGAAATGGGGGAGGGGAGTAATTTGGAGCTAAAATATAGCTTTGTTTAGAAAAAATGTTGTTTAGTGTTCCGTCAGTTAGACTGTTACAAAATACGACACATTTTCAACAGCGCTTAAAGTTGGTCTACATTAAATTAATGTCACCAATAAAATATTCATAAGTGATAATCTATATACTTTAATAAAAAAAGCTGGGTCACTTTGTCTGTCTGTCACAAAATAAGTTAAACAGACAATCTGTCAATAGCGCCTCTTAAAGTTGGTGTAAATCGAAGTACTTACTGTCACCAAGATAATTAATTACAAAGAATCTTATTTTCAGAAGCGTGTTACTAAACACATTTGCTGCGTTGTATATGTTTTCTGTCCAAAACAAAGCTTTTCTATTATCAGTTTTATCAAAACCTTTTTGTTGAGCGTCATCCCGTGGAATTTCCACGGGTCTGTCCAGTTATAATTATATGGGTGAGAAAACTTAAATTGTAATGCGATTAGGCAACAAGGTAATATATTCTTAATTATTTTGTAAATAGTTAAATGAGTTATATTTATTTAGTGTATACTAGTGAGGTTTATTATATTTGTCTTTATCATCGTTCCTGCAAATTTAATTATTACTTCATAAACAAGAATTATGAAAAAATTAGTGAAAGAAATCATTAGATATTCTAAAAATAATTAAGAGCTATTAGTTCTTTTTATAATAAAATTATATATGGTATTCAGCGAATTAATTACACAGAATAACCACTCACTGTAATTATTACGATTTAACATTTGAATCAACATTCTAATTCATAACCTAAATATTCTCTTGTATTATTATCTTAACATCCAATTTTTTAATACGGAAACTATTAGTAGAAAAATCATTTATTCATTCCACGTTGTCACACGTCTCCACAATACAATCAAATTCCTATTTTTTGTGAATTTTATACTTTTTTTATATACTTTTATAATTTCAAATATAAAAATATATTTGGAATTTATGTAGGACCAAAGTCAAGAAAGGCCGATAAATTTAAAGGAATGACGTGAAAGATATAAAGTAATTTAAAAAGGATGTGCTTAGAAAAACTTTAGGATAAAATCATCAAATATCACCATTCTGATTCCATTCGTGAACGATATAAGCTCATTGGACTGAACTTTTTTTAAGAGCACATCTTCTCAAAACATGACATCTGAATAGCTTTATTTTGATTGTTCAATTAATTACTGTTGAACAATTGAATAATTACACCAGAAAAAATACAAAATGATTAATTCAACTTGATTGAAACACACATCATGACAGTGAATTCGATATGAAAGATATCGAATATTTAATGAAATATTAGATAAAAAAATGTTGGAATTGTTTGGTTTTATATAATCATTAAATATGGTAGAAGCTGATATAAAACAATAATACTCCGTAAACATTAAAAGAAAAAAGAAATTAAATAGATATTTTTATATAATTATATCTTATTAGATTCATATAATAGACTGCTTTTGATACATTAAAGATAATGCCTATTATTTCCATATTTTTGCAGAGATCAACAAATTTGAGGTGAACTTTTTTAAATATAATTGAAAAACTTCACTGAAAAGTTTCTTTTTAGTTTTCTTTGGAATGCGGAACAAAAATCACGACATTTTTCAGCATGCCAAACAATTATTCCGTTTAAAGAGAAAATTATTATGTTCTAAAAATAAAATTGGTACTTCACCTACTGGCCTCTTCCTTGTATAAGCCTTTGAGACGTTAAAACATTTTAACAATTCTCGTAATTTGAACATAAAGCATTTAAAGAGATTGTCCAGAATACCCCTGAGGAAAAATTTTAAATCCGTCCACGATGTATGATGATATTTTTATGTTTTACCATGTTTTTACCATTATTTTTCACTTCACAAAAGAGTGAAAGAGAATGGTAATTTTTTAATACTGGT
The DNA here is from genome assembly GCA_947561585.1 of Caprella mutica. Classification (NCBI taxonomy): domain Eukaryota; kingdom Metazoa; phylum Arthropoda; class Malacostraca; order Amphipoda; family Caprellidae; genus Caprella; species Caprella mutica. The sequence continues at coordinate 33,647 of CANNZV010005058.1, read as the reverse complement.
TTTATATTACAACTAATATTGAAGTGTATAAATCGTACACTTAATAACTTCAGACCAAATATGACAGGGTACCAAATCAAACATAGAAGCAGTGAAAAAGTATCGGTCCTTTATTGGACTTCCAACTTATTAACTGGGTTGGCTTCATCAGTTTGAAAACTCCTTTAAGAAATTACTTTGACAAAGAAAAAAACAAGCAATTGAGTAATTACTCATCATTGAGATACTCTTTCATGAAGTGCCTCATTATGTTGTGTAATTGGGGATATTCATGCTGAGGCAGTTATTCAAAAATACGCTGATGATAGTTAGAGAGTATTCAGTCTTTGATCTTTGCGGTGATTCTCTGGCGATTGAAAAATTAGTTAGTTTGAATGGATAAAGAGGAAATTTGATATTCACTGTAAATTGTGTAGGTATATACGTTTTATGCAAGAATATTGAAAACTAAAATGTAATGAAAATGGAAGGTTGTCATAGGGTCGTCATCTTCTCATTTCTCTCAATATTTTTCTCTTTGGATACTAATAATATTTATAGAAGATTCACTAAGTTATAATTATTTCAATTTGAATTTTATATCAGCTTCACAATATAACTCTAAGTGAAATCAAAGATAAATATGATTCCATATTTTTTAATTTAATGACTTTATTACTTAATGAATATAACTGTAGTTATGTTATACTGTAACTGTTATAATGTAACTGTAGAAAGTTAACGATTACTTATTAAACTTATAAATCTAATTAAAATACACTGTATCATTTTCAATAATTACCATTAATTGAAATAATTAAATTTAGAAAATGCTAATAATTGATATGGTGTTTATAATTCTATATTTATCTTATCGTTAATATGCTCCATGTAATATTCCAGGAATACTCAAACACTCGACTGAAATTAATGGCATCAGCCTAATTAATTTTAGTATCAGTAACATTACTTTCAGTGGTAAGATATAACACATAATTATGCGCAAAATAATATTCCATAATTATTTGAATGATTTTAATTTCATTGACACTTAACTCAAATTATATAATATTGTTTAATAGAATTAGACATGATGTCTGAAATTGAAATATTTCAATGTACAAAACGATAAATATTTACCGTAAAATATTTATAATAATTGTGTTAGATTATGAGGTTATCCCTTCTTAAATTTCTATTTTCCCACGAAGAAAGCTATGGTGGGGCCATAGAAGATTAAGTAGGATACCTTCATTATTCTCAGAGTATACGATCAGTCGATTATATATTTCCCGATTGTTGTCCTTTTTGACATTCATCTAATTAACTTTTAATTGGAAGTCCCTTCTAATCAATGTATCAATTCAACCTCTTATTTAGTTTTAAATTAACATATTTCATCAACTAAATACAAGAGGTAGGTACAAATAGTATCAGAAAACAACCTGTAGATTTTACAGTTTCTTGACTCAATATCAGGATATATTTTCCCAATCATTCGTTCGTACAGATCTCATAAACCAACTCATTCACTTCATCTTCTCCAAATCTTTTCTACAATCGGATTGGCAGTGTTTACTTTCTGCCAGAAGTTCAAATATTGAGAGAGAGAGAGAGATAAAGGTCATGGGAGTGTCTGTTAGGAACGATATGACATCAATAGACTGAGGAGAGTTCTTAATATGTATATACACAAGAATGAATGTATATACACAAGATGTACAATCAAACTAAAATGTATATTTTTTTCTGGTTTTTAACACTAATTTCAATTTTCCAAAAATAAACATAATAATTTTAATACCTGTAAGATTTAAAAATAATAGAAAATATGTATACTGTGATTTGTGAATTAGCGTCATGTAGTGACTTTTTTCTTTGGTATTACGTAGTGAGTTTTATGAATTTTATTCGGATTTTCGTATTGGCAATCCCTTTGAATTGTTCGAAATAACTTATCTTTCCGTCTGAGATTACCTATTTATAGGAGATAAAGCACGCTCCCTCCATAATATTCGCTGTTCCCATCGTAACTTTCAAATAAACTAATTAATCTGAAGAAATATACATATAAAGTTGAATTGCATTGATAATATACAATTTAATCTATCTTAACAATATTACTCTGCAAACTTAATTACCATTTGCCTTTTGAAACTGAGTAATTATTAACTTATTATTTGATCTCGTACTCAATATTCCATTGATATCCAGTATTTTGATTATTTAAATATTATATATGAAAGACTGTTAATTATAAATTAATTTGCATATTTTTTTTTAATTAAATATATTACGTTCGACTAGTGGATTATATCCCTTCATAATTCCTCTCTCTGCAGCCTTATTCTAGGAATCCATTTATATAGTTTATTTCATTCTCATTCAGGAGTTACTATATTAGTTTTGTATCAGAATAAATCATTCAATACAGTTTTTGTATATAACAGCAAATTCGAATATCTGAAATATCTCGAAATTCCTCAAAATCATGTCTATATGAAATTTAATTCTAATTTCTTTGAAGGAAATCCTTCTTTCAATCTCTGGATAAGAAAAATCTTACATTCCATCTTCGCTGTCAATATTATTAGTGTCTCAAATGTCAATATGTCTCCACACCCTCAGTCTCATCTCTATTCTTCAAGTTCTTTATTTTGTCTAAAAGGTCACGTTTTTCTCAGTTGGTTTTCGAATCTCTCGAGAATTTCAGCAGATTAACTACTCCTATTTGGTGTTTGTTTACGAGAGTCCTGCACTCTAAACCTTTCAAATTTATCCGGGCTGTGGAACACCGTAGAGTTTTGAATATTTGATGTTATGGACATAACGCGTTAACGTGTAATAATTTAGAACAACAGTTTGTTTCCATTACAATATTTTGGTTAGAGAACTCAAATATTAAATAGTAATATAATGGAATATAAGACCTATAATTATATTTTTCATTTGTTTGGTTACATATTATTGTTAGATTCATACATCATTCATCATTAGACCGAAAGTTATAAAAACGACAACATTTTATTAAACAATCTTCATAATATTTATATTTTTAGGCAAATGCAGTATAACAAGAAAAATCTCTATCCTAATTCTTATAAATCAATTACATTAGATCCATTTTGTTGAGAATTCCTTTAATTTTACTTCATATTCTTTCTAGTTTCATTCAAGAAAGGTTGAACATACAAGAGCATAATTGAATTTCAGAGTCCAAGTTTGCAATTAACTTCTTCTAATTTCTTGATAAAATCACCAAAAGATTTTCAAAAACAACACATTTCAAGTCAAAAAATTATATGAGAACATTTTCAAAATGAAACTTTCTGGACTTCTGAAATGGACTGTAATGAATGTAACTTGTAAAAGAGATATTCTTTTATTATTGTAATGAATGTCTCTTGCAGAAGAGATAGTCTTTTATTATTGTAATGAATGTCTCTTGCAGAAGAGATATTCTTTTATTATTGTAATGAATGTCTTTTACAGACGAGTTAGTATTTTATTATTGTAATGAACATCTCTTACAGAAGAGATAGTCTTTTATTATTGTGATGAATGTCAAATATCTGGTAAAGGATCTATCTACCACTTACTTTAATTTAGGAGTATTATAACTGAATATTTAATTCACAACCGTAAAATATCATTAATTAATTAATCCTATATCTCGTATTATTTACTATTAACTTTCCATCTGCTTCATTTCATCACTATTTTTAGACTCGAAGTACAACACAACTTCAGCCAACAGAGAATTACCAAACAAATTAAAGACTAACTTCTGAAATTAGGTGGAACTTACATATCGTAAGATGATCTTTTTTATTAATGATGCACATTATGTGAGGAATATTAATTTTTATTTGATTAAATAATTCATTGCGTCCTAATTGATAATCATTCCCACACAATGTATCAAATAAAATCCACTTAGATGTTACTCCATGATAGTTTAAGAATATTTTTCAACATTCAGTTTGGCTAATGACTGATGTTACTGCCCCTTGTACGGTAGCAGTGAGCATACCATAATTGAGTAGTTACCCTATTGCATGAAATATTAAATGGTCTTTTTGGTCTTGATATGTAACAAAGGTAAGTTAATAAGTCATTCATTTCAATTTGATCTAATATTTTCTAAATACATATTTTTGTAATTTCCACGTTAATGAATCAAAATGATAACATTCTCTTCCAATGAAATATAAGATTATATTAGTTGTTTAAGATGAAACTAAATGGCTAGCTAATTAACTATGGTTGTTCTTAAAAACATATTTATTTGTTAATTTGTAACACTTCTTCCTACTCAAAAATTAAATATGCATTAGTAACGTTTCAATATGAAACAAAAATATAGCAATTGCAATTAACCCTTTATATCAGAGTAATTTAATAGTTTTTCTATAAAAGCAATAAATTCTCTCCAAGTCATTTCTCTAATATATTTGCGAGATCATTTGTACTGAAAAGTGGTAAAGTTTTATTATTTTCTGGACAGTGTCCCTAAATCTTTGCCCTGAAATCGCATAGGAATTATTTACTTAGTTGGTAAAGTTCAAAGGAGGAAATAGAAAGACTTATTAGAGAGATTATTTGGCAATTTAAAGATGCACAGGAGATATGTGGTTAAAATAACTTGTATTACCTGTTATTTGGCACTGCAAAGGTGCACAGGAGATATGTGGTTAAAATAACTTGTATTACCTGTTATTTGGCACTGCAAAGGTGCACAGGAGATATGTGGTTAAAATAACTTGTATTACCTGTTATTTGGCACTGTAAAGGTGCACAGGAGATATGTGGTTAAAATAACTTGTATTACCTGTTATTTGGCACTGCAAAGGTGCACAGGAGATATTTGGTTAAAATAACTTGTATTATACCAGTGAGCCGTTATTCGATAATATTGAACATATTTATTATTAAAATGCATGTTATGATTAGTATTATTATAATGACATTTGTTAGTAAGTAAAGATATATTACTTTACATGTCAACTAAAAATTTCGTTTTTCTCATCAAAACATAATTACAAAAATATATCGAAAATTAATTAGTCAAAAGAATTCAAAAACCATATTTTCTAAAATATTGATGATAAGAACTAGAAGGTTAGTAGGAACAACTTAACTTCTTTCGATTGTTTTCACAGTTGCACTGAAAAACTATTCCGTTGAAACGTTTAATTAATTTCTTAATTGAAAATAAAGTTGTTTTGAATCTCAAACTCTCACAAAATATGTCACAAACATGATCACATGAACTGAACATGGATTAAACGACTAAATGGAGACGATGTGAATAGACAAAAATGGTATAAATGAAAATAGTTTTTCTCAAATAAACTATGAAGTGTATAATTATACGAACAATTAAATTACAAAACGCAAATACTAAAGACTAACCACCTGATGATACAACAAAATAATGCCTAGTTTTACGAAGTAAGCATTTCACCTTAAGGGACCGCCCCCAAAATTTTGAAAAAAAATTATTATTGAAGTTATGGTTCTGAAACCTTGTATGTATATATAAAATTGAATTATCTATCATTTTTGTTCATGTCATTTTTTAGATTAGACCCATAGAAAACGAGTTATTCGAATTTCGAACAAATTTCGAACCATTTTCAAAAACCTCCCACCTGTTTTTTTGTTGAAGCTAGAGCATTGCGGTTTCTTGCATTTGATTCTCCATTCTGATATATACTATATGGTCGACTTCGATTTTTGATTTTCGAATGGGTTTTCTAAATTTCGACTTTTTCATAAAAAGTAAACCAAAAATTTTGAAAACAAAATTTTGTCGGAAAAAATTTTCTACAACAAATTCGAAAATAAAAAATTGAAGTCAATCATATTGTAGATATCATTATGGAGAATCGAATGCAAAAAACCACAATGCTCTAGCTTCAACCAAAAAATAGGTGGGGTTTTTTTGAATTACAAGATTTGTAGATATCAAAATTAGTAGGAATTTCCTTTCAAAGTTTGATGATCTGACACGCAGCGTCCATCCACTTCGAAGGTTTAGGGGCAACTGGCTAATCTCTCTTTGCATTCATTAGTGTGGGCGTGCTACACGGGTATGTTAGATACCAGATATAGCGATATAATTAATTATTACGAATTATAATTGGCTGAGAGATGGTTTTTAGAGTACATATTGACTCCCTACCCCCCGGCCCACTTTTCCTTTTCTCCCCCTCTCCCCAGGGGGTTAGAGTTATACGAGACTTCTGATATTTTGCACACACTATAAGAAGGTTATAAAGCAACCATTTACACAATAAAAAAAATAAGATAAAATTACGATATTTCTTCGGGGGGCGGTATCCTTAACAATATAGATATGATAATCTTAAAGCAACAACGATATAATAATCAGAGGTAGGTATAGTTTAGAATTTCATATTTTACAAGATTACTTAATAAATAAAGTTACTCCTATCTTCTTGTTATCGACATAGATTTGTTTTTGAAAATTGTACCTAATATTTAAAAGAAGAACGATGATAGGAAAAAATAATTTTAATCTAATATGTTAATTCCTATCATTGTTCTTTTTTATTACTATTCTAGTTACAGTTGAACTCTTCAATATTGAAGTCCTCTATAGTGAAAGCAGAGACATGAATAAGAAAGTTACCCTGTATTTTGAACAAATTTTGTTTAGTTATAGAAAACTGATGGCCATTCATGACAGAATAAATAAAATTGCTTCACTATACTGGGTAATTCTCTTACTATTTACTCCATGTAAACTATGAAGTACTTCACTATAGAGGAGTTCTATTGTATTAAATCTCTTATTATTAAAACATATCATATATTCTAACAAAAAACAATCTTATCGTAATTTTTAATAAGCATTCAACATTTATCTCATCTTTATATAGTTTCTAAAGTCTTATCTCAACGCTTTCAGCTAAAATGAATAATTCCATTTAATAATTTCAGTTCCTAATGATTTACAAACTGTCTGTCTTCTCATTAGTCCTACGTGTTTGTTATTCATTTATTCCAACTTTTAAAAGGTACATCATTAAATATTTCGATTGTTTGTATTTAAATTACCCATTGTGATGGGCAATTAATGGGTAATTTAATTACCTGTTTTTATTTACTTCGTGTACCAGCTATTTTCCTATAATATAATCAAAGATATAAAGACTTTAATTACTTTAGTTCAAAGAATGTAGAGCTCAATTCGATGCAGAAGATTTGAATTTCTAAATTATTTCCAATTATAAAAGGATTGAGTCATAGCAATTATCAGATTGTCATTCCAGTTTTCAAATACCAGTTATAAGAACGGTACAATAAGTATTAAAATAAAAATAAAATTTAACTTTATGATTTCGTCAATTTAAGAATTTACAGTTACAAAAATATATCTTTAATAAAGTATACAAACTTATATTATAAAATATTTAGAGAAACTGAATTAAAACAGTGAATGAATCAGTTCAATAATAAGTGTCTGTCTGTCTGTCCGAAGCCTTTGATAATTATAATGCTATTATAATTAGCTATTAATAATTGGCCATGGCTACGAGTCTCATTAATATCAATTATAAAAAACTAGTACATTACCTGTAATTGAATCTAAATTTTATTCGATCGCAATTATGTAGTGTGTTTTTTTCTTTTTGCAAGACTTTGACCCACCACTAAAAATATTTAAAATAAGAATTTAAACGAAACTAATTTATTTTCTTGAAGATAAGGCTTGGTACGTACATTTCATGTAATACAAAAATAATTGAAATTCATTCAAAATACTTCAAAAGACTATCTGCAGAAGGTGTTGAAAATGGCCGCTGGAATCCTGTAGTCTAAAACTTGCGCGCTTCAATACGCTCTTAGAGTCATCGTCACCTTCTCAATTGTTACTGCTTCATAATTTGCTCCAAACAGCTTCACACACTAAATTCTATCATATCATGAATAGATTGAGGTTTTTTCGAATACAGAATATTTTTATGTTGTAGCCCAGCAATGGGAATAAAGAGGTTTGAGTTCTTACTGAATGCTGGTTAGAAGATCTGTGTCTCTTCTGGCAACTCGTCCTTGCAATTTTCTTCAAGAACTGCTTAGCCACTCTTGTACAATGAGATGGAGCAGCATCTTGCATCCAACAGAGTATGCGTCATGCTGCACTGGCTCAAAACTGTTTGCCACACTTTGTCCTAAACACTTTTGTTTAGGAACCATTAACATAGTCACAAGTGCCGTCCTCGTCGATGAATGCTTGGACAATAGAATTTTTTGTCCACAGTCGCAACAAATATCATTATTTTTTTGTCATTTCAATAGTTTCATTCGACAATATCATGTGGATACGCATCTGCAAATTATGACGAAGCAATAATTGAGAGGGTGACGAAGAGCGTTTTGAAGTGCACAAGACTTTGACTACAGGATTCTGGCGACCATTTTCAACACATTTTGTAGATAGCCTTAAGAAATGTTTTCAATGAGTTTCAAATAAATAAGGCCGCAGAAGACTGTCCGCAAGTGAATTTGTATATAACATTGGAAACAAGTAAAGGTGGGAGTTTGTCTTTATAATTGAACATATTGCCGATGGAATTAGATGAATTTATAATGAATTTAAGTTGAATTTGAGGATAAAACTTATTGATCAAAATGATAATTTACGTTTGAGGACATTGGAAATAAACCCTAAATACTCTAACCTAACATAAACTGGCTTCTTATCACAACTAAGTTCTACAGGTTTTGAATGATAAATGTTATTCAAAGTTTTCCTAAATACAGTATCTATAATTTTGCAAGTGAAGCATTTCAAGAAATAATCCCTAAGAAATGACAATTCATTCTCAGATAACGTTCACCTATCACAAATATTATATATTTATGCTATCGCACTTCAAAAAAGTGTTTCAGCTCTTCACTTTCTATAAAGTAAAAGATTGTGAGTGAAATAATGTCCCGAGGCGATGATGTGAAATTGGTGTCAGTGTAGCGACAGTCTATCAATATTTTCACGTCTCTCGTGAGAAATCTACGGAGAATGATGCAATGACTTGGGGAGAGAGAGACTGACGTGCAACCTCCAGAAAAATCTTCAGCAGATCAAAATGAGAAAAGGAACCTTCCGAAACATCTTCAGCAGATCAAAATGAGAAATGGAACCTTCTGAAAAATCTTCAGCAGATCAAAATGAGAAATGGAACCTTCTGAAAAATCTTCAGCAGATCAAAATGAGAAATGGAACCTTCTGAAAAATCTTCAGCAGATCAAAAAGAGAAATGGAACCTTCTGAAATGGAACCTTTGAGTGTGTTTTAGGAGAACATGTGCTATTTTTTATTTCTATAGCTCTTTTATTTTTTTATGATCTATTTTTTATTGTAAACATAATAGTTCAAAAGTTATAAACATTTTTTTGAAGAAAACTTATTTTTGCCTATTTTTGCTATATATACATATACGGTCATTATCATAGTATCAAAGGTATTTATGTGAGAAATAACTGACCATATAATTTCCACGGAACACACCAATTTCCACGCAAAATACTGTTAATTAGTATTCTTAAATGTTGTTTGTAATTCACTTATGGCTTTCTTCGCCTGTACAGTACTTCGTGACGAGATATGACTTTATGTTCATTAATATGTTCAATGATTTCATTAACGATTTCTTAGTTTTCAATTTTACATTAAGTATTAATAGGATTTTTAATTTCCGTGGTTATTGAATATTTGTTAATTAAAACTTGTCATAGTACAATATGATAAAGTTAAATTGAAACTATTTATATTTATGTAAATTGCATCTCACATTTTAAACTTTTAACTTACAATAATTTACCTATTTAAACCTAGAAATATATAATTCACGGGGAAAATTCTGCCGGGCAATATTCCGGCGGGGAAAATTTCCCCGGGCAAAAGTTCTAGAACCATTGTTATTTATTCATGGGTACGAGTATTTAACAAATGGCAATATGAAAATAAATCTTTGACTTTTTATTGTCACCTCAATAAGCATTGTCAAAGAGGTTGAATTTACCGGGGTGGAATATACCTGGGTTGAATATACCTGGGTGAAATATACCTGGGTGGAATATACCTGAATGGGATAAAAATAAAATAAAAATAAAATATTATTATTACCATAATAAATATATTATGGTGGGACTACAAATTAAAGTAAATTTAGCTTTTATTCATATCATAGCAGTAAAATAAAAATAAATCCATCATGCATTTCGTATTGAAGCAATAAATCGAATAAAGATATCGGAGGCTGTTCAATATGCTTCATTTCACAAAAAGAATGACTTCTTTGTATCATGTTTTACCACAAGG
>CANNZV010005058.1:0-23165 GCA_947561585.1 Caprella mutica | reverse complement strand
CTTTTTTAGGTAATGTACTTACGGACTTACCTATATATGTATTTGTTTTATGTTAAATTTTACTCTAGTATTACCTATGATTCATTTGTCGTACTTTCTAATAAATGTATGCGCATATAGTGATTCTTATTTATATGGGAATTACGTGTCCTTTTATCAAAAGAGAAACATTATTTATTTGTAAGTAAATATTTGTAAATGAATAATTTGCAATTATATATTGTTAGAACAGTTTTAATTATTTTCAGTTGTGAAGAACTAGAAAAATGATAGTCACTGATTATATATTAGAAGAACAAATTATTAATTAATCAATCATTTCATTAATAACTATTTACTCATGAGAAATGATCTATATTCATTGAAATAGTAATGAAATGATGTATTTATGTTAAAATATTCGTAAGTACTACATTATTTTACTATTCAATAGATTGATTGATACCTTTATTAATTTACATATAATTTCGATGAGTTATACCACTATAAACTAACAAGATAAAATACTATAGTTTACAATTATTTAACATACATCAAGAATTATCTGTCTTCAGTTTTGACAGACTGCATATCGATATACAATATTTTGTGTAATTTCCCTTACTTGTCTCATTTTATCGCCTCTATTTTGGAGAGAGAAAAAAACTGAAAAGAGAAACACGCAATGATTTCTTATGCCGTAGAAACGAAAGTGAGAAAATTGTGATGAAACACTTCACCTGGTAAATACCATCACACTTTACCTGGTGAATATCATCACACTTCACCTGGTGAATACCATCACACTTTACCTGGTGAATATCATCACACTTCACCTGGTGAATATCATCACACATTACCTGGTTAATATCATCACACTTCACCTGGTGAATATCATCACACTTTACCTGGTGAATATCATCACACTTTACGTGGTGAATATCACATCACACTTTACCTGGTGAATATCATCACACTTTACCTGGTGAATATCATCACACTTTACCTGGTGAATATCATCACACTTTACCTGGTGAATATCATCACACTTTACCTGGTGAATATCATCACACTTTACCTGGTGAATATCATCACACTTTACCTGGTGAATATCATCACACTTTACCTGGTGAATATCATCACACTTTACCTGGTGAATATCATCACACTTTACCTGGTGAATATCATCACACTTTACCTGGTGAATATCATCACACTTTACCTGGTGAATATCATCACACTTTACCTGGTGAATATCATCACACTTTACCTGGTGAATATCATCACACTTTACCTGGTGAATATCATCACACTTTACCTGGTGAATATCATCACAGTTTACCTGGTGAATATCATCACACTTTACCTGGTGAATATCATCACACTTTACCTGGTGAATATCATCACACTTTACCTGGTGAATACCATCACACTTTACCTGGTTAATATCATCACACTTTACCTGGTGAATATCATCACACTTTACCTGGTGAATATCATCACACTTTACCTGGTGAATACCATCACACTTTACCTGGTTAATATCATCATACTTTACCTGGTGAATATCATCACACTTTACCTGGTGAATATCATCACACTTTACCTGGTGAATACCATCACACTTTACCTGGTTAATATCATCACACTTTACCTGGTGAATATCATCACACTTTACCTGGTGAATATCATCACACTTTACCTGGTGAATACCATCACACTTTACCTGGTGAATATCATCACACTTTACCTGGTGAATATCAACACAATTTACCTGGTGAATATCATCACACTTTACCTGGTGAATATCATCACACTTCACCTGGTGAATATCATAACACTTTACCTGGTGAATATCAACACAATTTACCTGGTGAATATCATCACACTTTACCTGGTGAATATCATCACACTTCACCTGGTGAATACCGTCACACTTTACTTGGTTAATATCATCACACTTTACCTGGTGAATATCATCACACTTTACCTGGTGAATATCATCACACTTTACCTGGTGAATATCAACACAATTTACCTGGTGAATATCATCACACTTTACCTGGTGAATATCATCACACTTCACCTGGTGAATACCGTCACACTTTACCTGGTTAATATCATCACACTTTACCTGGTGAATATCATCACACTTTACCTGGTGAATATCATCACACTTTACCTGGTGAATATCATCACACTTTACCTGGTGAATATCATCACACTTTACCTGGTGAATATCATCACACTTTACCTGGTGAATATCATCACACTTTACCTGGTGAATATCATCACACTTTACCTGGGGAATATCATCACACTTTACCTGGTGAATATCATCACACTTTACCTGGGGAATATCATCACACTTTACCTGGTGAATATCATCACACTTTACCTGGTGAATATCATCACACTTTACCTGGTGAATATCATCACACTTTACCTGGTGAATATCATCACAGTTTACCTGGTGAATACCATCACAATTTACCTGATGAATATCATCACACTTCACCTGGTGAATATCATCACACTTTACCTGGTGAATATCATCACACTTCACCTGGTTAATATCATCACACTTTACCTGGTGAATATCATCACACTTTACCTGGTGAATATCATCACACTTTACCTGGTGAATATCATCACACTTTACCTGGTGAATATCATCACACTTCACCTGGTGAATATCATCACACTTTACCTGGTGAATATCATCACACTTTACCTGGTGAATATCATCACACTTTACCTGGTGAATATCATCACACTTTACCTGGTGAATATCATCACACTTTACCTGGGGAATATCATCACACTTTACCTGGTGAATATCATCACACTTTACCTGGTGAATATCATCACACTTTACCTGGTGAATATCATCACACTTTACCTGGTGAATATCATCACAGTTTACCTGGTGAATACCATCACACTTTACCTGATGAATATCATCACACTTCACCTGGTGAATATCATCACACTTTACCTGGTGAATATCATCACACTTCACCTGGTTAATATCATCACACTTTACCTGGTGAATATCATCACACTTTACCTGGTGAATATCATCACACTTTACCTGGTGAATATCATCACACTTTACCTAGTGAATATCATCACACTTTACCTGGTGAATATCATCACACTTTACCTGGTGAATATCATCACACTTTACCTGGTGAATATCATCACACTTTATCTGGTGAATATCATCACACTTTACCTGGTGAATATCATCACACTTTACCTGGTGAATATCATCACACTTTACCTGGTGAATATCATCACACTTTACCTGGTGAATATCATAACACTTTACCTGGTGAATATCATCACACTTTACCTGGTGAATATCATCACACTTTACCTGGTGAATATCATCACACTTTACCTGGTGAATATCATCACACTTTACCTGGTGAATATCATCACACTTTACCTGGTGAATATCATCACACTTTACCTGGTGAATATCATCACACTTTACCTGGTGAATATCATCACACTTTACCTGGTGAATATCATCACACTTTACCTGGTGAATATCATCACACTTTACCTGGTGAATATCATCACAGTTTACCTGGTGAATATCATCACACTTTACCTGGTGAATATCATCACACTTTACCTGGTGAATATCATCACACTTTACCTGGTGAATATCATCACACTTTACCTGGTGAATATCATCACACTTTACCTGGTGAATACCATCACACTTTACCTGGGTAATATCATCACACTTTACCTGGTGAATATCATCACACTTTACCTGGTGAATATCATCACACTTTACCTGGTGAATACCATCACACTTTACCTGGTTAATATCATCACACTTTACCTGGTGAATATCATCACACTTTACCTGGTGAATATCATCACACTTTACCTGGTGAATACCATCACACTTTACCTGGTGAATATCATCACACTTTACCTGGTGAATATCAGCACAATTTACCTGGTGAATATCATCACACTTTACCTGGTGAATATCATCACACTTCACCTGGTGAATATCATAACACTTTACCTGGTGAATATCAACACAATTTACCTGGTGAATATCATCACACTTTACCTGGTGAATATCATCACACTTCACCTGGTGAATACCGTCACACTTTACCTGGTTAATATCATCACACTTTACCTGGTGAATATCATCACACTTTACCTGGTGAATATCATCACACTTTACCTGGTGAATATCAACACAATTTACCTGGTGAATATCATCACACTTTACCTGGTGAATATCATCACACTTCACCTGGTGAATACCGTCACACTTTACCTGGTTAATATCATCACACTTTACCTGGTGAATATCATCACACTTTACCTGGTGAATATCATCACACTTTACCTGGTGAATATCATCACACTTTACCTGGTGAATATCATCACACTTTACCTGGTGAATATCATCACACTTTACCTGGTGAATACCATCACACTTTACCTGGTGAATATCATCACACTTTACCTGGTGAATATCATCACACTTTACCTGGTGAATATCATCACACTTTACCTGGGGAATATCATCACACTTTACCTGGTGAATATCATCACACTTTACCTAGTGAATATCATCACACTTTACCTGGTGAATATCATCACACTTTACCTGGTGAATATCATCACACTTTACCTGGTGAATATCATCACAGTTTACCTGGTGAATACCATCACACTTTACCTGATGAATATCATCACACTTCACCTGGTGAATATCATCACACTTTACCTGGTGAATATCATCACACTTCACCTGGTTAATATCATCACACTTTACCTGGTGAATATCATCACACTTTACCTGGTGAATATCATCACACTTTACCTGGTGAATATCATCACACTTTACCTAGTGAATATCATCACACTTTACCTGGTGAATATCATCACACTTTACCTGGTGAATATCATCACACTTTACCTGGTGAATATCATCACACTTTACCTGGTGAATATCATCACACTTCACCTGGTTAATATCATCACACTTTACCTGGTGAATATCATCACACTTTACCTGGTGAATATCATCACACTTTACCTGGTGAATATCATCACACTTTACCTGGTGAATATCATCACACTTTACCTGGTGAATATCATCACACTTTACCTGGTGAATATCATCACACTTTACCTGGTGAATATCATCACACTTTACCTGGTGAATATCATCACACTTTACCTGGTGAATATCATCACACTTTACCTGGTGAATATCATCACACTTTACCTGGTGAATATCATCACACTTTACATGGTGAATATCATCACACTTTACCTGGTGAATATCATCACACTTTACTTGGTGAATATCATCACACTTTACCTGGTGAATATCATCACACTTTACCTGGTTAATATCATCACAGTTTACCTGGTGAATATCATCACACTTTACCTGGTGAATATCATCACACTTTACCTGGTGAATATCATCACACTTTACCTGGTGAATATCATCACACTTTACCTGGTGAATATCATCACACTTTACCTGGTGAATATCATCACACTTTACCTGGTGAATATCATCACACTTTACCTGGTGAATATCATCACACTTTACCTGGTGAATATCATCACACTTTACCTGGTGAATATCATCACACTTCACCTGGTGAATACCGTCACACTTTACTTGGTTAATATCATCACACTTTACCTGGTGAATATCATCACACTTTACCTGGTGAATATCATCACACTTTACCTGGTGAATATCAACACAATTTACCTGGTGAATATCATCACACTTTACCTGGTGAATACCATCACACTTCACCTGGTGAATACCGTCACACTTTACCTGGTTAATATCATCACACTTTACCTGGTGAATATCATCACACTTTACCTGGTGAATATCATCACACTTTACCTGGTGAATATCATCACACTTTACCTGGTGAATATCATCACACTTTACCTGGTGAATATCATCACACTTTACCTGGTGAATACCATCACACTTTACCTGGTGAATATCATCACACTTTACCTGGTGAATATCATCACACTTTACCTGGTGAATATCATCACACTTTACCTGAGGAATATCATCACACTTTACCTGGTGAATATCATCACACTTTACCTGGTGAATATCATCACACTTTACCTGGTGAATATCATCACACTTTACCTGGTGAATATCATCACAGTTTACCTGGTGAATACCATCACACTTTACCTGATGAATATCATCACACTTCACCTGGTGAATATCATCACACTTTACCTGGTGAATATCATCACACTTCACCTGGTTAATATCATCACACTTTACCTGGTGAATATCATCACACTTTACCTGGTGAATATCATCACACTTTACCTGGTGAATATCATCACACTTTACCTGATGAATATCATCACACTTCACCTGGTGAATATCATCACACTTTACCTGGTGAATATCATCACACTTTACCTGGTGAATATCATCACACTTTACCTGGTGAATATCATCACACTTTACCTGGTGAATATCATCACACTTTACCTGGGGAATATCATCACACTTTACCTGGTGAATATCATCACACTTTACCTGGTGAATATCATCACACTTTACCTGGTGAATATCATCACACTTTACCTGGTGAATATCATCACAGTTTACCTGGTGAATACCATCACACTTTACCTGATGAATATCATCACACTTCACCTGGTGAATATCATCACACTTTACCTGGTGAATATCATCACACTTCACCTGGTTAATATCATCACACTTTACCTGATGAATATCATCACACTTTACCTGGTGAATATCATCACACTTTACCTGGTGAATATCATCACACTTTACCTAGTGAATATCATCACACTTTACCTGGTGAATATCATCACACTTTACCTGGTGAATATCATCACACTTTACCTGGTGAATATCATCACACTTTATCTGGTGAATATCATCACACTTTACCTGGTGAATATCATCACACTTTACCTGGTGAATATCATCACACTTTACCTGGTGAATATCATCACACTTTACCTGGTGAATATCATCACACTTTACCTGGTGAATATCATCACACTTTACCTGGTGAATATCATCACACTTTACCTGGTGAATATCATCACACTTTACCTGGTGAATATCATCACACTTTACCTGGTGAATATCATCACACTTTACCTGGTGAATATCATCACACTTTACCTGGTGAATATCATCACACTTTACCTGGTGAATATCATCACACTTTACCTGGTGAATATCATCACACTTTACCTGGTGAATATCATCACACTTTACCTGGTGAATATCATCACACTTTACCTGGTGAATATCATCACAGTTTACCTGGTGAATATCATCACACTTTACCTGGTGAATATCATCACACTTTACCTGGTGAATATCATCACACTTTACCTGGTGAATATCATCACACTTTACCTGGTGAATATCATCACACTTTACCTGGTGAATACCATCACACTTTACCTGGGTAATATCATCACACTTTACCTGGTGAATATCATCACACTTTACCTGGTGAATATCATCACACTTTACCTGGTGAATACCATCACACTTTACCTGGTTAATATCATCACACTTTACCTGGTGAATATCATCACACTTTACCTGGTGAATATCATCACACTTTACCTGGTGAATACCATCACACTTTACCTGGTGAATATCATCACACTTTACCTGGTGAATATCAGCACAATTTACCTGGTGAATATCATCACACTTTACCTGGTGAATATCATCACACTTCACCAGGTGAAGATCATAACACTTTACCTGGTGAATATCAACACAATTTACCTGGTGAATATCATCACACTTTACCTGGTGAATATCATCACACTTCACCTGGTGAATACCGTCACACTTTACCTGGTTAATATCATCACACTTTACCTGGTGAATATCATCACACTTTACCTGGTGAATATCATCACACTTTACCTGGTGAATATCAACACAATTTACCTGGTGAATATCATCACACTTTACCTGGTGAATATCATCACACTTCACCTGGTGAATACCGTCACACTTTACCTGGTTAATATCATCACACTTTACCTGGTGAATATCATCACACTTTACCTGGTGAATATCATCACACTTTACCTGGTGAATATCATCACACTTTACCTGGTGAATATCATCACACTTTACCTGGTGAATACCATCACACTTTACCTGGTGAATATCATCACACTTTACCTGGTGAATATCATCACACTTTACCTGGTGAATATCATCACACTTTACCTGGGGAATATCATCACACTTTACCTGGTGAATATCATCACACTTTACCTGGTGAATATCATCACACTTTACCTGGTGAATATCATCACACTTTACCTGGTGAATATCATCACACTTTACCTGGTGAATATCATCACAGTTTACCTGGTGAATACCATCACACTTTACCTGATGAATATCATCACACTTCACCTGGTGAATATCATCACACTTTACCTGGTGAATATCATCACACTTCACCTGGTTAATATCATCACACTTTACCTGGTGAATATCATCACACTTTACCTGGTGAATATCATCACACTTTACCTGGTGAATATCATCACACTTTACCTAGTGAATATCATCACACTTTACCTGGTGAATATCATCACACTTTACCTGGTGAATATCATCACACTTTACCTGGTGAATATCATCACACTTTACCTGGTGAATATCATCACACTTCACCTGGTTAATATCATCACACTTTACCTGGTGAATATCATCACACTTTACCTGGTGAATATCATCACACTTTACCTGGTGAATATCATCACACTTTACCTGGTGAATATCATCACACTTTACCTGGTGAATATCATCACACTTTACCTGGTGAATATCATCACACTTTACCTGGTGAATATCATCACACTTTACCTGGTGAATATCATCACACTTTACCTGGTGAATATCATCACACTTTACCTGGTGAATATCATCACACTTTACCTGGTGAATATCATCACACTTTACATGGTGAATATCATCACACTTTACCTGGTGAATATCATCACACTTTACTTGGTGAATATCATCACACTTTACCTGGTGAATATCAT
The DNA here is from genome assembly GCA_947561585.1 of Caprella mutica. Taxonomy (NCBI): domain Eukaryota; kingdom Metazoa; phylum Arthropoda; class Malacostraca; order Amphipoda; family Caprellidae; genus Caprella; species Caprella mutica. The sequence continues at coordinate 14,054 of CANNZV010005058.1, read as the reverse complement.
CACACTTTACCTGGTTAATATCATCACAGTTTACCTGGTGAATATCATCACACTTTACCTGGTGAATATCATCACACTTTACCTGGTGAATATCATCACACTTTACCTGGTGAATATCATCACACTTTACCTGGTGAATATCATCACACTTTACCTGGTGAATATCATCACACTTTACCTGGTGAATATCATCACACTTTACCTGGTGAATATCATCACACTTTACCTGGTGAATATCATCACACCTTACCTGGTGAATATCATCACACTTTACCTGGTGAATATCATCACACTTCACCTGGTGAATATCATCACACTTTACCTGGTGAATATCATCACAGTTTACCTGGTGAATATCATCACACTTTACCTGGTGAATATCATCACACTTTACCTGGTGAATACCATCACACTTTACCTGGTGAATACCATCACACTTTACCTGGTTAATATCATCACACTTTACCTGGTGAATTTCATCACACTTTACCTGGTGAATATCATCACACTTTACCTGGTGAATACCATCACACTTTACCTGGTTAATATCATCACACTTTACCTGGTGAATATCATCACACTTTACCTGGTGAATATCATCACACTTTACCTGGTGAATACCATCACACTTTACCTGGTTAATATCATCACACTTTACCTGGTGAATATCATCACACTTTACCTGGTGAATATCATCACACTTTACCTGGTGAATACCATCACACTTTACCTGGTGAATATCATCACACTTTACCTGGTGAATATCAACACAATTTACTTGGTGAATATCATCACACTTTACCTGGTGAATATCATCACACTTCACCTGGTGAATACCGTCACACTTTACCTGGTTAATATCATCACACTTTACCTGGTGAATATCATCACACTTTACCTGGTGAAAATCATCACACTTTACCTGGTGAATATCATCACACTTTACCTGGTGAATATCATCACACTTTACCTGGTGAATATCATCACACTTTACCTGGTGAATATCATCACACTTTACATGGTGAATATCATCACACTTTACCTGGTGAATACCATCACACTTTACCTGGTGAATATCATCACACTTTACCTGGTGAATATCATCACACTTTACCTGGTGAATATCATCACACTTTACCTGGGGAATATCATCACACTTTACCTGGTGAATATCATCACACTTTACCTGGTGAATATCATCACACTTTACCTGGTGAATATCATCACACTTTACCTGGTGAATATCATCACAGTTTACCTGGTGAATACCATCACAATTTACCTGATGAATATCATCACACTTCACCTGGTGAATATCATCACACTTTACCTGGTGAATATCATCACACTTCACCTGGTTAATATCATCACACTTTACCTGGTGAATATCATCACACTTTATCTGGTGAATATCATCACACTTTACCTGGTGAATATCATCACACTTTACCTGATGAATATCATCACACTTCACCTGGTGAATATCATCACACTTTACCTGGTGAATATCATCACACTTTACCTGGTGAATATCATCACACTTTACCTGGTGAATATCATCACACTTTACCTGGTGAATATCATCACACTTTACCTGGGGAATATCATCACACTTTACCTGGTGAATATCATCACACTTTACCTGGTGAATATCATCACACTTTACCTGGTGAATATCATCACACTTTACCTGGTGAATATCATCACAGTTTACCTGGTGAATACCATCACACTTTACCTGATGAATATCATCACACTTCACCTGGTGAATATCATCACACTTTACCTGGTGAATATCATCACACTTCACCTGGTTAATATCATCACACTTTACCTGGTGAATATCATCACACTTTACCTGGTGAATATCATCACACTTTACCTGGTGAATATCATCACACTTTACCTAGTGAATATCATCACACTTTACCTGGTGAATATCATCACACTTTACCTGGTGAATATCATCACACTTTACCTGGTGAATATCATCACACTTTATCTGGTGAATATCATCACACTTTACCTGGTGAATATCATCACACTTTACCTGGTGAATATCATCACACTTTACCTGGTGAATATCATCACACTTTACCTGGTGAATATCATAACACTTTACCTGGTGAATATCATCACACTTTACCTGGTGAATATCATCACACTTTACCTGGTGAATATCATCACACTTTACCTGGTGAATATCATCACACTTTACCTGGTGAATATCATCACACTTTACCTGGTGAATATCATCACACTTTACCTGGTGAATATCATCACACTTTACCTGGTGAATATCATCACACTTTACCTGGTGAATATCATCACACTTTACCTGGTGAATATCATCACACTTTACCTGGTGAATATCATCACAGTTTACCTGGTGAATATCATCACACTTTACCTGGTGAATATCATCACACTTTACCTGGTGAATATCATCACACTTTACCTGGTGAATATCATCACACTTTACCTGGTGAATATCATCACACTTTACCTGGTGAATACCATCACACTTTACCTGGGTAATATCATCACACTTTACCTGGTGAATATCATCACACTTTACCTGGTGAATATCATCACACTTTACCTGGTGAATACCATCACACTTTACCTGGTTAATATCATCACACTTTACCTGGTGAATATCATCACACTTTACCTGGTGAATATCATCACACTTTACCTGGTGAATACCATCACACTTTACCTGGTGAATATCATCACACTTTACCTGGTGAATATCAGCACAATTTACCTGGTGAATATCATCACACTTTACCTGGTGAATATCATCACACTTCACCTGGTGAATATCATAACACTTTACCTGGTGAATATCAACACAATTTACCTGGTGAATATCATCACACTTTACCTGGTGAATATCATCACACTTCACCTGGTGAATACCGTCACACTTTACCTGGTTAATATCATCACACTTTACCTGGTGAATATCATCACACTTTACCTGGTGAATATCATCACACTTTACCTGGTGAATATCAACACAATTTACCTGGTGAATATCATCACACTTTACCTGGTGAATATCATCACACTTCACCTGGTGAATACCGTCACACTTTACCTGGTTAATATCATCACACTTTACCTGGTGAATATCATCACACTTTACCTGGTGAATATCATCACACTTTACCTGGTGAATATCATCACACTTTACCTGGTGAATATCATCACACTTTACCTGGTGAATATCATCACACTTTACCTGGTGAATACCATCACACTTTACCTGGTGAATATCATCACACTTTACCTGGTGAATATCATCACACTTTACCTGGTGAATATCATCACACTTTACCTGGGGAATATCATCACACTTTACCTGGTGAATATCATCACACTTTACCTAGTGAATATCATCACACTTTACCTGGTGAATATCATCACACTTTACCTGGTGAATATCATCACACTTTACCTGGTGAATATCATCACAGTTTACCTGGTGAATACCATCACACTTTACCTGATGAATATCATCACACTTCACCTGGTGAATATCATCACACTTTACCTGGTGAATATCATCACACTTCACCTGGTTAATATCATCACACTTTACCTGGTGAATATCATCACACTTTACCTGGTGAATATCATCACACTTTACCTGGTGAATATCATCACACTTTACCTAGTGAATATCATCACACTTTACCTGGTGAATATCATCACACTTTACCTGGTGAATATCATCACACTTTACCTGGTGAATATCATCACACTTTACCTGGTGAATATCATCACACTTCACCTGGTTAATATCATCACACTTTACCTGGTGAATATCATCACACTTCACCTGGTGAATACCGTCACACTTTACCTGGTTAATATCATCACACTTTACCTGGTGAATATCATCACACTTTACCTGGTGAATATCATCACACTTTACCTGGTGAATATCATCACACTTTACCTGGTGAATATCATCACACTTTACCTGGTGAATATCATCACACTTTACCTGGTGAATACCATCACACTTTACCTGGTGAATATCATCACACTTTACCTGGTGAATATCATCACACTTTACCTGGTGAATATCATCACACTTTACCTGGGGAATATCATCACACTTTACCTGGTGAATATCATCACACTTTACCTAGTGAATATCATCACACTTTACCTGGTGAATATCATCACACTTTACCTGGTGAATATCATCACACTTTACCTGGTGAATATCATCACAGTTTACCTGGTGAATACCATCACACTTTACCTGATGAATATCATCACACTTCACCTGGTGAATATCATCACACTTTACCTGGTGAATATCATCACACTTCACCTGGTTAATATCATCACACTTTACCTGGTGAATATCATCACACTTTACCTGGTGAATATCATCACACTTTACCTGGTGAATATCATCACACTTTACCTAGTGAATATCATCACACTTTACCTGGTGAATATCATCACACTTTACCTGGTGAATATCATCACACTTTACCTGGTGAATATCATCACACTTTACCTGGTGAATATCATCACACTTCACCTGGTTAATATCATCACACTTTACCTGGTGAATATCATCACACTTTACCTGGTGAATATCATCACACTTTACCTGGTGAATATCATCACACTTTACCTGGTGAATATCATCACACTTTACCTGGTGAATATCATCACACTTTACCTGGTGAATATCATCACACTTTACCTGGTGAATATCATCACACTTTACCTGGTGAATATCATCACACTTTACCTGGTGAATATCATCACACTTTACCTGGTGAATATCATCACACTTTACCTGGTGAATATCATCACACTTTACATGGTGAATATCATCACACTTTACCTGGTGAATATCATCACACTTTACTTGGTGAATATCATCACACTTTACCTGGTGAATATCATCACACTTTACCTGGTTAATATCATCACAGTTTACCTGGTGAATATCATCACACTTTACCTGGTGAATATCATCACACTTTATCTGGTGAATATCATCACACTTTACCTGGTGAATATCATCACACTTTACCTGGTGAATATCATCACACTTTACCTGGTGAATATCATCACACTTTACCTGGTGAATATCATCACACTTTACCTGGTGAATATCATCACACTTTACCTGGTGAATATCATCACACTTTACCTGGTGAATATCATCACACTTCACCTGGTGAATACCGTCACACTTTACTTGGTTAATATCATCACACTTTACCTGGTGAATATCATCACACTTTACCTGGTGAATATCATCACACTTTACCTGGTGAATATCAACACAATTTACCTGGTGAATATCATCACACTTTACCTGGTGAATACCATCACACTTCACCTGGTGAATACCGTCACACTTTACCTGGTTAATATCATCACACTTTACCTGGTGAATATCATCACACTTTACCTGGTGAATATCATCACACTTTACCTGGTGAATATCATCACACTTTACCTGGTGAATATCATCACACTTTACCTGGTGAATATCATCACACTTTACCTGGTGAATACCATCACACTTTACCTGGTGAATATCATCACACTTTACCTGGTGAATATCATCACACTTTACCTGGTGAATATCATCACACTTTACCTGAGGAATATCATCACACTTTACCTGGTGAATATCATCACACTTTACCTGGTGAATATCATCACACTTTACCTGGTGAATATCATCACACTTTACCTGGTGAATATCATCACAGTTTACCTGGTGAATACCATCACACTTTACCTGATGAATATCATCACACTTCACCTGGTGAATATCATCACACTTTACCTGGTGAATATCATCACACTTCACCTGGTTAATATCATCACACTTTACCTGGTGAATATCATCACACTTTACCTGGTGAATATCATCACACTTTACCTGGTGAATATCATCACACTTTACCTGGTGAATATCATCACACTTTACCTGGTGAATATCATCACAGTTTACCTGGTGAATACCATCACACTTTACCTGATGAATATCATCACACTTCACCTGGTGAATATCATCACACTTTACCTGGTGAATATCATCACACTTCACCTGGTTAATATCATCACACTTTACCTGGTGAATATCATCACACTTTACCTGGTGAATATCATCACACTTTACCTGGTGAATATCATCACACTTTACCTAGTGAATATCATCACACTTTACCTGGTGAATATCATCACACTTTACCTGGTGAATATCATCACACTTTACCTGGTGAATATCATCACACTTTACCTGGTGAATATCATCACACTTCACCTGGTTAATATCATCACACTTTACCTGGTGAATATCATCACACTTTACCTGGTGAATATCATCACACTTTACCTGGTGAATATCATCACACTTTACCTGGTGAATATCATCACACTTTACCTGGTGAATATCATCACACTTTACCTGGTGAATATCATCACACTTTACCTGGTGAATATCATCACACTTTACCTGGTGAATATCATCACACTTTACCTGGTGAATATCATCACACTTTACCTGGTGAATATCATCACACTTTACCTGGTGAATATCATCACACTTTACATGGTGAATATCATCACACTTTACCTGGTGAATATCATCACACTTTACTTGGTGAATATCATCACACTTTACCTGGTGAATATCATCACACTTTACCTGGTTAATATCATCACAGTTTACCTGGTGAATATCATCACACTTTACCTGGTGAATATCATCACACTTTACCTGGTGAATATCATCACACTTTACCTGGTGAATATCATCACACTTTACCTGGTGAATATCATCACACTTTACCTGGTGAATATCATCACACTTTACCTGGTGAATATCATCACACTTTACCTGGTGAATATCATCACACTTTACCTGGTGAATATCATCACACTTTACCTGGTGAATATCATCACACTTCACCTGGTGAATACCGTCACACTTTACTTGGTTAATATCATCACACTTTACCTGGTGAATATCATCACACTTTACCTGGTGAATATCATCACACTTTACCTGGTGAATATCAACACAATTTACCTGGTGAATATCATCACACTTTACCTGGTGAATACCATCACACTTCACCTGGTGAATACCGTCACACTTTACCTGGTTAATATCATCACACTTTACCTGGTGAATATCATCACACTTTACCTGGTGAATATCATCACACTTTACCTGGTGAATATCATCACACTTTACCTGGTGAATATCATCACACTTTACCTGGTGAATATCATCACACTTTACCTGGTGAATACCATCACACTTTACCTGGTGAATATCATCACACTTTACCTGGTGAATATCATCACACTTTACCTGGTGAATATCATCACACTTTACCTGAGGAATATCATCACACTTTACCTGGTGAATATCATCACACTTTACCTGGTGAATATCATCACACTTTACCTGGTGAATATCATCACACTTTACCTGGTGAATATCATCACAGTTTACCTGGTGAATACCATCACACTTTACCTGATGAATATCATCACACTTCACCTGGTGAATATCATCACACTTTACCTGGTGAATATCATCACACTTCACCTGGTTAATATCATCACACTTTACCTGGTGAATATCATCACACTTTACCTGGTGAATATCATCACACTTTACCTGGTGAATATCATCACACTTTACCTGATGAATATCATCACACTTCACCTGGTGAATATCATCACACTTTACCTGGTGAATATCATCACACTTTACCTGGTGAATATCATCACACTTTACCTGGTGAATATCATCACACTTTACCTGGTGAATATCATCACACTTTACCTGGGGAATATCATCACACTTTACCTGGTGAATATCATCACACTTTACCTGGTGAATATCATCACACTTTACCTGGTGAATATCATCACACTTTACCTGGTGAATATCATCACAGTTTACCTGGTGAATACCATCACACTTTACCTGATGAATATCATCACACTTCACCTGGTGAATATCATCACACTTTACCTGGTGAATATCATCACACTTCACCTGGTTAATATCATCACACTTTACCTGATGAATATCATCACACTTTACCTGGTGAATATCATCACACTTTACCTGGTGAATATCATCACACTTTACCTAGTGAATATCATCACACTTTACCTGGTGAATATCATCACACTTTACCTGGTGAATATCATCACACTTTACCTGGTGAATATCATCACACTTTATCTGGTGAATATCATCACACTTTACCTGGTGAATATCATCACACTTTACCTGGTGAATATCATCACACTTTACCTGGTGAATATCATCACACTTTACCTGGTGAATATCATCACTTTTTACCTGGTGAATATCATCACACTTTACCTGGTGAATATCATCACACTTTACCTGGTGAATATCATCACACTTTACCTGGTGAATATCATCACACTTTACCTGGTGAATATCATCACACTTTACCTGGTGAATATCATCACACTTTACCTGGTGAATATCATCACACTTTACCTGGTGAATATCATCACACTTTACCTGGTGAATATCATCACACTTTACCTGGTGAATATCATCACACTTTACCTGGTGAATATCATCACACTTTACCTGGTGAATATCATCACAGTTTACCTGGTGAATATCATCACACTTTACCTGGTGAATATCATCACACTTTACCTGGTGAATATCATCACACTTTACCTGGTGAATATCATCACACTTTACCTGGTGAATATCATCACACTTTACCTGGTGAATACCATCACACTTTACCTGGGTAATATCATCACACTTTACCTGGTGAATATCATCACACTTTACCTGGTGAATATCATCACACTTTACCTGGTGAATACCATCACACTTTACCTGGTTAATATCATCACACTTTACCTGGTGAATATCATCACACTTTACCTGGTGAATATCATCACACTTTACCTGGTGAATACCATCACACTTTACCTGGTGAATATCATCACACTTTACCTGGTGAATATCAGCACAATTTACCTGGTGAATATCATCACACTTTACCTGGTGAATATCATCACACTTCACCAGGTGAAGATCATAACACTTTACCTGGTGAATATCAACACAATTTACCTGGTGAATATCATCACACTTTACCTGGTGAATATCATCACACTTCACCTGGTGAATACCGTCACACTTTACCTGGTTAATATCATCACACTTTACCTGGTGAATATCATCACACTTTACCTGGTGAATATCATCACACTTTACCTGGTGAATATCAACACAATTTACCTGGTGAATATCATCACACTTTACCTGGTGAATATCATCACACTTCACCTGGTGAATACCGTCACACTTTACCTGGTTAATATCATCACACTTTACCTGGTGAATATCATCACACTTTACCTGGTGAATATCATCACACTTTACCTGGTGAATATCATCACACTTTACCTGGTGAATATCATCACACTTTACCTGGTGAATATCATCACACTTTACCTGGTGAATATCATCACACTTTACCTGGTGAATATCATCACAGTTTACCTGGTGAATATCATCACACTTTACCTGGTGAATATCATCACACTTTACCTGGTGAATATCATCACACTTTACCTGGTGAATATCATCACACTTTACCTGGTGAATATCATCACACTTTACCTGGTGAATACCATCACACTTTACCTGGGTAATATCATCACACTTTACCTGGTGAATATCATCACACTTTACCTGGTGAATATCATCACACTTTACCTGGTGAATACCATCACACTTTACCTGGTTAATATCATCACACTTTACCTGGTGAATATCATCACACTTTACCTGGTGAATATCATCACACTTTACCTGGTGAATACCATCACACTTTACCTGGTGAATATCATCACACTTTACCTGGTGAATATCAGCACAATTTACCTGGTGAATATCATCACACTTTACCTGGTGAATATCATCACACTTCACCAGGTGAAGATCATAACACTTTACCTGGTGAATATCAACACAATTTACCTGGTGAATATCATCACACTTTACCTGGTGAATATCATCACACTTCACCTGGTGAATACCGTCACACTTTACCTGGTTAATATCATCACACTTTACCTGGTGAATATCATCACACTTTACCTGGTGAATATCATCACACTTTACCTGGTGAATATCAACACAATTTACCTGGTGAATATCATCACACTTTACCTGGTGAATATCATCACACTTCACCTGGTGAATACCGTCACACTTTACCTGGTTAATATCATCACACTTTACCTGGTGAATATCATCACACTTTACCTGGTGAATATCATCACACTTTACCTGGTGAATATCATCACACTTTACCTGGTGAATATCATCACACTTTACCTGGTGAATACCATCACACTTTACCTGGTGAATATCATCACACTTTACCTGGTGAATATCATCACACTTTACCTGGTGAATATCATCACACTTTACCTGGGGAATATCATCACACTTTACCTGGTGAATATCATCACACTTTACCTGGTGAATATCATCACACTTTACCTGGTGAATATCATCACACTTTACCTGGTGAATATCATCACACTTTACCTGGTGAATATCATCACAGTTTACCTGGTGAATACCATCACACTTTACCTGATGAATATCATCACACTTCACCTGGTGAATATCATCACACTTTACCTGGTGAATATCATCACACTTCACCTGGTTAATATCATCACACTTTACCTGGTGAATATCATCACACTTTACCTGGTGAATATCATCACACTTTACCTGGTGAATATCATCACACTTTACCTAGTGAATATCATCACACTTTACCTGGTGAATATCATCACACTTTACCTGGTGAATATCATCACACTTTACCTGGTGAATATCATCACACTTTACCTGGTGAATATCATCACACTTCACCTGGTTAATATCATCACACTTTACCTGGTGAATATCATCACACTTTACCTGGTGAATATCATCACACTTTACCTGGTGAATATCATCACACTTTACCTGGTGAATATCATCACACTTTACCTGGTGAATATCATCACACTTTACCTGGTGAATATCATCACACTTTACCTGGTGAATATCATCACACTTTACCTGGTGAATATCATCACACTTTACCTGGTGAATATCATCACACTTTACCTGGTGAATATCATCACACTTTACCTGGTGAATATCATCACACTTTACATGGTGAATATCATCACACTTTACCTGGTGAATATCATCACACTTTACTTGGTGAATATCATCACACTTTACCTGGTGAATATCATCACACTTTACCTGGTTAATATCATCACAGTTTACCTGGTGAATATCATCACACTTTACCTGGTGAATATCATCACACTTTACCTGGTGAATATCATCACACTTTACCTGGTGAATATCATCACACTTTACCTGGTGAATATCATCACACTTTACCTGGTGAATATCATCACACTTTACCTGGTGAATATCATCACACTTTACCTGGTGAATATCATCACACTTTACCTGGTGAATATCATCACACCTTACCTGGTGAATATCATCACACTTTACCTGGTGAATATCATCACACTTCACCTGGTGAATATCATCACACTTTACCTGGTGAATATCATCACAGTTTACCTGGTGAATATCATCACACTTTACCTGGTGAATATCATCACACTTTACCTGGTGAATACCATCACACTTTACCTGGTGAATACCATCACACTTTACCTGGTTAATATCATCACACTTTACCTGGTGAATTTCATCACACTTTACCTGGTGAATATCATCACACTTTACCTGGTGAATACCATCACACTTTACCTGGTTAATATCATCACACTTTACCTGGTGAATATCATCACACTTTACCTGGTGAATATCATCACACTTTACCTGGTGAATACCATCACACTTTACCTGGTTAATATCATCACACTTTACCTGGTGAATATCATCACACTTTACCTGGTGAATATCATCACACTTTACCTGGTGAATACCATCACACTTTACCTGGTGAATATCATCACACTTTACCTGGTGAATATCAACACAATTTACTTGGTGAATATCATCACACTTTACCTGGTGAATATCATCACACTTCACCTGGTGAATACCGTCACACTTTACCTGGTTAATATCATCACACTTTACCTGGTGAATATCATCACACTTTACCTGGTGAAAATCATCACACTTTACCTGGTGAATATCATCACACTTTACCTGGTGAATATCATCACACTTTACCTGGTGAATATCATCACACTTTACCTGGTGAATATCATCACACTTTACCTGGTGAATATCATCACACTTTACCTGGTGAATACCATCACACTTTACCTGGTGAATATCATCACACTTTACCTGGTGAATATCATCACACTTTACCTGGTGAATATCATCACACTTTACCTGGGGAATATCATCACACTTTACCTGGTGAATATCATCACACTTTACCTGGTGAATATCATCACACTTTACCTGGTGAATATCATCACACTTTACCTGGTGAATATCATCACAGTTTACCTGGTGAATACCATCACAATTTACCTGATGAATATCATCACACTTCACCTGGTGAATATCATCACACTTTACCTGGTGAATATCATCACACTTCACCTGGTTAATATCATCACACTTTACCTGGTGAATATCATCACACTTTATCTGGTGAATATCATCACACTTTACCTGGTGAATATCATCACACTTTACCTGATGAATATCATCACACTTCACCTGGTGAATATCATCACACTTTACCTGGTGAATATCATCACACTTTACCTGGTGAATATCATCACACTTTACCTGGTGAATATCATCACACTTTACCTGGTGAATATCATCACACTTTACCTGGGGAATATCATCACACTTTACCTGGTGAATATCATCACACTTTACCTGGTGAATATCATCACACTTTACCTGGTGAATATCATCACACTTTACCTGGTGAATATCATCACAGTTTACCTGGTGAATACCATCACACTTTACCTGATGAATATCATCACACTTCACCTGGTGAATATCATCACACTTTACCTGGTGAATATCATCACACTTCACCTGGTTAATATCATCACACTTTACCTGGTGAATATCATCACACTTTACCTGGTGAATATCATCACACTTTACCTGGTGAATATCATCACACTTTACCTAGTGAATATCATCACACTTTACCTGGTGAATATCATCACACTTTACCTGGTGAATATCATCACACTTTACCTGGTGAATATCATCACACTTTACCTGGTGAATATCATCACACTTTACCTGGTGAATATCATCACACTTTACCTGGTGAATATCATCACACTTTACCTGGTGAATATCATCACACTTTACCTGGTGAATATCATCACACTTTACCTGGTGAATATCATCACACTTTACCTGGTGAATATCATCACACTTTACCTGGTGAATATCATCACTTTACCTGGTGAATATCATCACACTTTACCTGGTGAATATCATCACACTTTACCTGGTGAATATCATCACACTTTACCTGGTGAATATCATCACACTTTACCTGGTGAATATCATCACACTTTACCTGGTGAATATCATCACACTTTACCTGGTGAATATCATCACACTTTACCTGGTGAATATCATCACACTTTACCTGGTGAATATCATCACACTTTACCTGGTGAATATCATCACACTTTACCTGGTGAATATCATCACACTTTACCTGGTGAATATCATCACACTTTACCTGGTGAATATCATCACACTTTACCTGGTGAATACCATCACACTTTACCTGGGTAATATCATCACACTTTACCTGGTGAATATCATCACACTTTACCTGGTGAATATCATCACACTTTACCTGGTGAATACCATCACACTTTACCTGGTTAATATCATCACACTTTACCTGGTGAATATCATCACACTTTACCTGGTGAATATCATCACACTTTACCTGGTG
>CANNZV010005057.1:0-31711 GCA_947561585.1 Caprella mutica | reverse complement strand
ATTTTAAAAACCTCTTTAACAAATAGTGAAATAATTCATTTGTTTTCAATTTCTTTTAAATTAATTAAGTTGCCTGAGTCCTGAAATTTAATGTTTGATGCAGTAAATGTCTTTAAATTATATGAAATGAAGTTAACTTTGTTTAAACCTTTAATTTTTATTTTCAGGTGGAACTTCACTGCATTATATCTACAGAAAAAGACTGACCATATTCACACAAGTGGGAGAAAGTGCACTGAACTTTATTCTAAAGTCTTGAAAAGGATAAAAGTTTCTAAGAGGATACAAAAAATTTCTGATCAACTGCTCAGGTGTGTTACAGCTACCTATACCTAAGCCAACTTATTCAATACATTAGGATCTATTATTGTATATGATATATGAAACAGTTAATTTAAAGTGATTTTTTTTCTACAGATGATGAATATCAAGTTCATATATTCTGGAGGTATGCTTCACCTATACCTGTAAGAGATCAAGAATAGGGTGAATTAGTGGAGACATACATCTTCTGAATGGGAAGAAGATCTTATGCTTCTGCTGAGTGTAATTTCATTGCTATATTATTTCAATATATTGCATATAAAACTTCATTTATGTTATTTCTTCCACAATTTATCTACAAAACTATCTTCAAAGAAAGAAATATTTATTGTAAAGCATGTAAGTCTTTAGAAAGAAGAACCAGTTTGTTAGTATAAAAGAAATTATTACTTTTTAATAAATATACATTATATTAGAGTGAAAGAAAGCTCTATTATATGTAAAGAATATTTATATTATAAATAAAGATACTAATTCATTGGTTTAAATAAATATTACTTTATATTAAATCTTTGATGCATTTATACTAAAGAAAGATACATTTATTGCAATGAAAACATTTATTCTATTCAATGAAAAGTTTTCTTTATGGAGAAGAAATGATATATTTCTCCTAAACCACTCCTAGATTTGAAATAAATAACTAATTTTATTTGTTACAAAGAATATTCTAAAATTTAAATCGTATTTTTTATTTGACTCAAAGAAAAGAAATCTTATATGTGAATAAAATTTCTATTTGTCCCAAAACTAGAACATTTCTTTACCAGAAAGAAAATAATTAATTAATGCATATATAAAGTGACTTTTTTCTTTGGGAGAAAGAAAAAATTTTCTGTGTGTAATATGACATTTTAACTCGTTATTTGTTGATGATTGAAAATGTGGAACTGTTCGATAATTCAAAACATACTTTATCATGTCAAATTACTTTTTTCCTTATCATGACCAGAGAAAATGATAACTAGAGGAAATGATAACCAGAGAAAATGATAACCATATAATAATCAGAGAAAAATGATAAAATGAGCATTTTTACTAACGCGGCGTTAGTAGAAACGCAAGTGTGAAGGTGGCCCAGGAGACTTGTATGTATTAAATGGCTTGGTCACACAAAGTTACTTACAATATTATTGCATAAAGTTTGGTTCAGCATATACATGTATTTGTTAAATGTTTTTTTTTAAGTTTCTGATACTCTGTGTGCTATATAAAAAATGACAAGCTTGATTTGATTTCGAACTAGATTTTATAAACGAAAATTGCCTATTCGGTCTTAATTAAAGCTGTTAATAATAATCTTATGTTAATTTCACTATATAGTCTATATATTACACCGGTTTACAAAGAAACTAAGGCAAGCACAAAATACCCGTTTTTTACATAATTTGGTGGTGCTGAATTCAAATTTGAAATCGTTTTTACTCATCACCTCTACATTTTTTATATGCATTTTTTTTTTTGCATACACGGTACGTAAAGGCGTATGTGAATTTAGGATTAATACTAATATTGTTAGACTTATGGCTTATTTTTTAGTTATTATGCACCAAACCTTATGGGTATTCAAGTGGTCTTCAGAAAGTACCGTTGTTTTCTCTGTCTCTGGGAGGGTCAAACTGTATTTCAGCATTACAAGCAGAAAGATTTGGTGGTATAGAAAAAATTTAATTCCTGGCGAACACAGCGTCAAGGGGAATTCTCTTGTGAACGTGAATGAAGTGCTTCTTCCTCCTATTCACATTAACCTTGGTTTTATGAGGAACTTCATGGGGTCGTTAGACAAGAATGGTGTGTGTTTCCAAGTCTTGGAGCTGCTAAGCTCAAAGAGGACATCATTGTCGGACCTCAAATATGAAAAGTGCTGAGGGATACTGATTTTGAGGAGCTTCTAACCTTGAAGGAATTGAGTGTATGGGAAGCATTCAAAACAGTCTGTATAGTTTTTTCCTTGGTAACGCACGCGCACCAGATTTCCAAGCATGTATTGAAAAGTTGCTAAAATATTATGAGATTCATTTCTCCATTCCCACCTCAGCTTCTTCCTGCCAAACCATGGAGCAGTGAATGATGAGCATGGAGAAATATGCAACTAAAATATTACGAAGATGGAGAGCAACTATCAAGGGAAATGGAACACTGGCATGATGGTAGACATCTTCTGGATGCTCTTGCGTGACATCCCGGAGTTAAAATACGCATGATCTTCTAAGAAAATAAACTTTTGACTGTCTATGGTACATTGAATTGTGTAATTATATCATCCAAGTATATTGATTTGAATCAGTGTTATTTATCTATATGTTATGAGCAGCTGCAACGGTTAAAATATGCTACATTGCACATATACTCTCGGTCTGTACTAAAATGAGACTATTTTAAAGCCAGAAAACTAGAAGTGATTGAGCAAAAATATACGTAAATTTGAATTCAGCTCACCAAAATTAAAAGAAACCATATTCGTATTCTTGCCTCAGACCAAAATTTTAAATTTATTTATAACAAGTGTTATTATTATACCCACCTAGTTGATATTCAAAACAAACGATGTATAATCTTTTTCTTTGGACTTGAAATTAGCTACTAGAATGACACCGGATATTGTAATGCATTGATTGTAAAAATTATTAGCATATTTATAGAAATAAAAATTTGCTATAATATTTCTTTGGGTTTATGGCAAAATAAGCCGTATTAATTTAATTTATAAAAAAATTTGCTTGAAGTAGACCATTTTTGTAAAAATTATTCAATTTTATATGATTTGTCTAATTTGTATATGATGTACTAAGAAATACAAATTGCATTACCAAATGTAAAGATTATGTAACAATGCAACAATATATCAGGTTAAATTATTTAGTTATGCATTTTAAAATATAATATTCTTGTTCAAATGAAAACTGCTGCATATATTTTTACTCTCACATGCAGTACTCGGTGCCTTTTGATAATGGTTATAATATGTACTTTATACAGTGGAGCATTCTTTTTATATTTCATATTAATATACTACTAGTCAAATTACGGGGATACAAATTAGCAGAGCTCAAATTTCCAGGGGTAAAATTACCAAGAAGTCAAATTCCCAAGAGTCAAATTACGGGGAGTCAAATTACCGGAGGTTAAATTACCGGGAGTCAAATTACCGGAAGTTAAATTACCTGGAGTCAATTCACCAGGGGATCAAATAACCAGATTATCAAATAACCCGGGGATCAAATAACTAGGAGTCAAATCATCGGGGGGAAAATACCAGGGAAAGATTACCGGGGGTAAAAATACCAGGGAAAGATTACCGGGGGTAAAAATACCAGGGAAAGATTACCGGGGGTAATATTACCCGAGTCAAATTATTAGGGAGACAAATTACCTAGAGCCATATTGAACTAATTCAGTGATTGAATTCCTTGTTTCATAATACAGAAGCAACATCATTGTTTTTTTAATATAAATTTCATAACAAATCATCGATTTTAGCCACTAATAGAAAAGCTAGGAATTTATGCTATAATTTTCCGACTGGCTGAGTTTCTCATATCCTCAATATGGTGAAATCCATCCATCGCCTCTGTTTGATATTAGCAGTTGCACTCAGGCCTCACCTTGTTAACTCACAGTCATTAAAGTCTGCCACAGATGCTCTGCTGAAATTATCTTCAGAGAGGTAAATTTCTCATCATAGCTAATCTAAGCAGAAAATCTACAGAGGAAGATACACACATTAGTGAAGATCTGAACCTTGTAACTTTAATCACTACCACACAACTTGTTAAAGAATGTGTGATCTAAGGATCTTTAAGTTCTTAGATAATACTAATGGAATTGGCTGAAGAAAGATATTCTGAAATCTTGCTTACTAAGCAGAATTAAATACCTTACTAATTTTAAGAGTTTAGTTATCACAAATAAATAAATAGATCTATTAATCTTCATCTACTTTTTCAAACAAAAAGGAGCGTGAGTTAGGTAACTTAGAAAAAATTATCAGTTTATATTTCTATTCAAGTATACCGACACTACAGCATTATTATTGTAATTATACTTGAAAAATTTGGCACTAATAAACACTTAAAGCAGCACTAGATCAGATTTCTAGTGGTGAGTTAATCTCCATACTATACCATATTATATTATCATTTAAATTTCGTAATAATTTAGGGATACATAATTTGAAAATGTCGATAATAAATTATAATCATTTATGCATTTTACCGCTAAAACACCGAAGCTTTTATCCTCTCTAGATTACGCAATAATCTCACTAATAATATCATAGTAATTCTTACCAAATCTCTACAAAATTCCTATAGATGTACAATGTAATAGAAAGTTTTTATATATTCTGGTAATTTTATTATTATCACATCATTTATCTCTATATTATACGTATCTCACGATTTCCATATTAAAATATATTTCTCATCAATATTTTCCTAACGGAAATAAGCCAAGAAAAATTATTTCCGTAAATAATTCAAGAGTCTGTCACCTTTCATTTCTAATAATATGAAAGACATAATAGTGGAGTCACCATCATCTCGATATAATGGCAATAAATAGTGTGCAGGAGATGTTTTTAGTTCTATGATAACATTAATGGTGTTAGCGATACATTGAGACGGAAAAAATATGCTTACGCAGCTAAAAATATCCTGGGAGCTCTTATAAATGAAAATTACTTGGGAGTCAGAAATATATTGCAGATGATCATTATTATTTATATTTCCTCCGTCAATTCATTACTCATGATTTCTTCTAATGATTCGCTAGAAGATAATTAATGAGAGTTAGCTGTAATTTACAGCTCTGAATTTGGTGTTTAATGGCAGCACGAAGAACCTTAGTAATTCATTTCTATTCCGCTCTAGTGGTCAGGTAGAAGATAAGACTCAGAAATTAATAGCCATGAATGCGATAAAGTGTGGTTAAGTTAAATTGCATGGTTAGGTCATTCATTATCAATTGGATTGTGATAATCACGGTTGTTTGAATTTGTTCTTTGAATCAGTTGTTCTTGTTGATATCTAATGATATGACATAGAATGTTCCGAATGTGCAGATCTGAAGTGATTAATATATAGACATCTTTCTAACCACTTCAACAACTTCTTCTTTCTAATCACGTGAATTTATAATATACAAAGAAATTTAAAGTTGGATGTTCATCATTGTTGATGGCACTTGTTTGGTAAGATTTCGTTCATGGAGTTCCTCAAGGTAGTGTGCTAGGTTCGCTCCTTTTCCTTATTTTCTATCACACATTATATCTTTGTTTTAATTTGCAAAACTGATGAATCTCTGATGATCTCATTTCTTGAGAATCGTGTACCTGTGCTAATTAGAATCGAATTGAAAGAAAAATCAATTCAAATCAAATTTGTCACTGTAAAAATTCATTACTATAGTTTTTCTTTAGGAAAACTAAATACAACTGTGAAATTGTTGGGGTGCGATTTGGAGCAATGAGAGAGAGTAAACACACTCTCTCATCACAAAAGTGTAACACGGGCAACAGTCGCATTGTATGGATAGATTATATGAACAAAGATGAACAGCTAGGAATTGAAAATTCTGTCGGTATTCCAAGTATGTTTATTATATATTTTATATATAGCTGGATATATTCTGCTTTTTTTGATATCCAGCTCTATTCAAACGGTGCTCCGATTATTGGGTCCAGGACAATTGGGCCTCGCAACAATTGGGCTGTAATTACTAGGGTTGTGACAATATGCTTTTTGCATATAAATATAATCTTGAGCATATTTAAAATAAAGAGGAAAAATAGGAAAAAATATTCTCGTTATGAAAATTGAATTCTCGTTATAGAAATATATTTTTCTATTAAAACATATTCTTTTCATGAATAAATATTATTTTTTATGAAACTATTGTATTTTTACTTTATAGAGATAGGCCATATACTCTACAATGAACTCCTGTTTAGTGAATGAGTAAGGATGAAGCCAATAGAAAATAATAATGATAGTATTATAGAAGAGGAAGCAATAGAAAATGAGAATGTAGGTATTACAGAAGAGGAAGCAGTAGAAAATGAGAATGTAGGTTCAGTTATTATGCTAAATATTTTATAACGGGAGAGTAGTTGCCCGGTTACTCTCTCGAACCTTCTGATAGTGTATTTTAGAAATAAATAGATAGAATAAATATTTTAGAAGATCGTTGCTGACAGAGACATGCCGAAATTATTTGAATACACAAGCGAAATTAATGCTAATGTGAATTTGTCGAAGCACGTTCAGTGTTCGATATTGAAAAAAAAATATTATATAATGTATTCTGAAAATCTCATTTTAACCCAACAACCGTTTAAATTCTCTTAGTTCAATGTAACGAATAACTTTTAAAATATACCCGTTTCTTTAACCTAATATAACTGCGACTGAACTTTGTCAGACGATCTTCACGTTCGATCCATACCAAACGAAATGATTCAACTTAATACGACTTATTAAACTCTTCAATGATTTCCATTGCACTCAATACTGCAATTTTCATTGAAATATTGAGTAGCATTCAAATGTGATTTTAGGGGCTTTCTATTATATCACTTTAGTTCATCAATCGAATTACAGCACATTTATGAATTGAGAATGAAAAGAATTTAAAGCATATTTTTGGAGAATATATCAGAATATAAAAGAAAATATTTAGAGAAAATGGAAAAAAAGTTCAAGAAAATATAACACATATATATCAAAGATAATATTGTCACAACCCTAGTAATAACGAAGTAATACTTCTTTATTGTGTCTGGTGTCCCAATTTTTCCTGAGCTTCTTAATAATTGTCTTCGAGCCAAATTGTGCGGGGCCCAATTGTCCACTGGCCCAATTGTCAAAGGCCCCTATTGTCAGCGGCCCCAATTGTCGTTGGGTCAAATTGTCGTTGGGCTAAATTGTTGGTGGGCCAAATTGTCAGTGGGCCAAAATGTCGTCGGGCCCAATTGTCGGCGGGCCCAATTGTTGGACCAATATACAAACAAATGTAGTAAGTGATTGTTCTCAAAATATAAATAATTAATGATTATTGTTTCCAAACTGAGTATAATAAGAAAGACATTACATATGGTAACATGAAAAATTAAGTTTCTTAATAAGTAATAAATATTGAAAAAGCCAAACACTTTTTGCGCTAGACTCTGCATGAAATTCTTTGCAGCAAAAACTACGGGAATATTAGAACTTTCTATTGAATAAAACCACCAATACGGTAGCAGAGTTTAATTACATAGTTGTAGCTATGATACTATAGT
Source organism: Caprella mutica (assembly GCA_947561585.1). NCBI lineage: Eukaryota > Metazoa > Arthropoda > Malacostraca > Amphipoda > Caprellidae > Caprella > Caprella mutica. The sequence continues at coordinate 24,108 of CANNZV010005057.1, read as the reverse complement.
ATACCCCTCTGATAGTTTTGCGGTCACAACATTTTGCAATATTGTTTTGACTTACAAAGACATTCTATTCATTCCGCAGTATATTTTTCGATACTTCGACATCGACTCAAACATCAAAAATGGAGATTCGGGAAAAAGGAGTGAAAGGGACTAAAATTTACCTCAAAATTCATTCGATAGTTTAATAATGTAAAAAATATAGATTCGTTTAAATATACAAGGGATCCTAGAAGAGTTTAAAATATAATTAAGAAGTATAACGACAGGGTTTTGAACTTAATGAAAAAATATGAAGATTGGACATGGAATAATCGAATTAATGACTATATTCTTTTATGAATGTCTGTACACTCAGAAATACCAAAACTAAAAATGTTTATATTGTTGTTCAGTTAACTACATCACACTGCAATATTATCTAACATGTGTTTTTTCATATAAAAATTATCTGTGAACTGGAAACAGGAAATTAAACCAACCAACCGATGTGAAAACGCTCTTGTTAACTTTATTGAAATTGTGTTAAGACCAATGATTCTACTTATGGTAATGTTACGTAGTGGGAGTAATTCCAATTAATGACAGGAATTTGTTCGATTAAAATATAGCCTAAGCCTCTTATCTGAGTTTATGTCGCTAAATGTGTCCTGGAAAAATCTTGAAAGTAATTAACTTCAAATGGCTTCATTTTCTGGTCGATGCCGGAAGTTATTTACAACAAATCACTGAGAATATCTTTGGAAATTGACACTATTATCACTATTGCTATTGGCAGCACTATTACACTATTAACTGCAAATGGCACTATTGAATGCTATATATTGGCACAATTGACTACTATTTGCACTATTGTTTTTGGCTCTGTCGCTATTGGCACTATTACTATTAGCACTATAGACTGCTACATCAATGATATTACAGCATGATGTACTATCAGAGAAAAGAGTCACAGTGATGATGTACTATCAGAGAAAAGAATCACTGTGATGATGTACTATCAGAGAAAAGAGTCACTGTGATGATGTACTATCAGAGAAAAGAGTCACTGTGATGATGTACTATCAGAGAAAAGAGTCACTGTGATGATGTACTATCAGAGAAAAGAGTCACTGTGATGATGTACTATCAGAGAAAAGAGTCACAGTGATGATGTACTATCAGAGAAAAGAATCACTGTGATGATGTACTATCAGAGAAAAGAGTCACTGTGATGATGTACTATCAGAGAAAAGAGTCACTGTGATGATGTACTATCAGAGAAAAGAGTCACAGTGATGATGTACTATCAGAGAAAAGAATCACTGTGATGATGTACTATCAGAGAAAAGAGTCACTGTGATGATGTACTATCAGAGAAAAGAGTCACTGTGATGATGTACTATCAGAGAAAAGAGTCACAGTGATGATGTACTATCAGAGAAAAGAATCACTGTGATGATGTACTTTCAGAGAAAAGAGTCACTGTGATGATGTACTATCAGAGAAAAGAGTCACTGTGATGTTGTACTATCAGAGAAAAGAGTCACTGTGATGATGTACTATCAGAGAAAAGAGTCACAGTGATGATGTACTATCAGAGAAAAGAATCACTGTGATGATGTACTATCAGAGAAAAGAGTCACCGTGATGATGTACTATCAGAGAAAAGAGTCACTATGATGATGTACTATCAGAGAAAAGAATCACTGTGATGATGTACTATCAGAGAAAAAAATCACTGTGATGATGTACTATCAGAGAAAAGAGTCAATGTGATGATGTACTATCAGAGAAAAGAGTCAGTGTGATGATGTACTATCAGAGAAAAGAATCACTGTGATGATGTACTATCAGAGAAAAGAGTCACTGTGATGATGTACTATCAGAGAAAAGAGTCACTGTGATGTTGTACTATCAGAGAAAAGAATCACTGTGATGATGTACTATCAGAGAAAAGAGTCACAGTGATGATGTACTATCAGAGAAAAGAATCACTGTGATGAAGTACTATCAGAGAAAAGAGTCACTGTGATGATGTACTATCAGAGAAAAGAGTCACTGTGATGTTGTACTATCAGAGAAAAGAGTCACTGTGATGATGTACTATCAGAGAAAAGAGTCACTGTGATGTTGTACTATCAGAGAAAAGAGTCACTGTGATGATGTACTATCAGAGAAAAGAGTCACTGTGATGATGTACTATCAGAGAAAAGAATCACTGTGATGATGTACTATCAGAGAAAAGAGTCAATGTGATGATGTACTATCAGAGAAAAGAGTCAGTGTGATGATGTACTATCAGAGTAAAGAGTCACTGTGATGATGTACTATCAGAGAAAAGAGTCAATGTGATGATGTACTATCAGAGAAAAGAGTCATTGTTGATGATGTACTATCAGAGTGAAGAGTCACTGTGATGATGTACTATCAGAGAAAAGAGTCAATGTGATGATGTACTATCAGAGAAAAGAGTCATTGTGATGATGTACTATCAGAGAAAAGAGTCACTGTGATGATGTACTATCAGAGAAAAGAGTCAATGTGATGATGTACTATCAGAGAAAAGAGTCACTGTGATGATGTACTATCAGAGTAAAGAGTCACTGTGATGATGTACTATCAGAGAAAAGAGTCAATGTGATGATGTACTATCAGAGAAAAGAGTCATTGTGATGATGTACTATCAGAGTAAAGAGTCACTGTGATGATGTACTATCTGTTGGAATTTTAGTTTAAATGTATTACACACTCTTTATATGTTTAATGTTAACTTCCTGTTAGACTAGCTCAGCTATATTAATTACCTATTGTTTAAATAACAATGTATTACTTTTATGAGAAACGGATTTAAGGTTTAAAGTCCATTACAGTTCCGGTGAGTGTTAAATACCACCACATGTAAATTCTTAAGTTAGTCGGTCTTTTACATTACTCAGTGAGAAATGTGTTTCACTCATCTCTCCAATAGACTTCTATCTGTATAACATATTACTCTTTAAATAAACTCTATGTCTTAACGTTGTTAACCCACTATAATTTAACCTAACTTTAACAGGTTATGGGCCCAGTGAACGATAAGAGTTTATAAATCAAATTATGTTTAAATATATTTAGAAGTTTATTACAGTAATCAAGTGAAACGAAGTACAGTGAAAAAAGTGTTAAACTAAATGACACAGATACGCTCGAACGTTTGTGTAAGCATTTCTTGCTAATGCGCTATTGAGGTCAATAATACTGACTGCTATTGCGATATGTACTTGTTTCTTATCGTATAATTATTTATTATTCTGTGCGGAAGAGGTGTCAAGAGAGGTCACAAATTACCTTTAAATCTGTGACCTTATCCTTTGGTAAACAGTCTTTCAACAAAAGGTTCTTGCGAACTAAGACTTGTGTTGCTGTTCCAATTTGAATAATTACTAATTATATTCTGTGAAGTTATTCTTATGAATTAGAATAATTATTCCTGAGTAAATATCAATTCAGTTAAACAGTAAATCAATTTAACTGCTTTGTTTGTTTATGTTTGTTAAGTATTGAATGATAATAAATACTTGAAAACATGTCTTCAAATAAGTTACCGGGTATTGTTCCCCTAGACGGAAATAATTACCCCACATGGAGGGTACAAATGAAGATGTATCTCTTAAGAGAGAAACTGATGGATATTGCTGATGGATCTAAACCAGTTCCAACAGATTCCGCTTCAACTGAGGTTAAGGCTGCCTATGCAACTAACAAGAATAAAGCTCTGGCAGATATAGTACTATCTATTTCACCGGATCAATTGTACTTAGTTGGACAACCCACGGATCCACACGCTGTCTGGACCACCCTTCAAGAAACGTTTCAGAAAAACACGTGGGCGAACAAATTTCGTCTGAAGAAGAAACTTTACAACTTAAAATTGAAATCTCCCGAACTACTCAACTCCCATTTGAAAGAACTAACTGAAGTTTTTCAAGAGCTTGCCTTGTTAAATCAAGTGATCAGTGAAGAGGATAAAGTTATTTGTCTCCTATCATCACTACCAGAGCAGTTTGAAGTGCTTGTTACTGCACTTGAAGCTCAGACAGACATCCCTAAATGGATTACCGTAGCTGACACACTCCGGAGAGAAGCTGAAAAGTTGAGTATTAAATCCAATGATGGTTTGGCATTATCAAATACTCTGATTGATGCTGCAGTAAATAAACAGTCAATCAAGTGTCATTTTTGTAAAAAATTAGGACACGTGAAGAAAGACTGCTTTAAATTTAAACGGTATTCTCAAACTAACAGAACTCAAAATCAGCCAAATGGTGTAAACGTAAGTCATATAGAACTTAATCACACAATGTATGCTAATGATATCGCTCTTTGTAACAAATATGCCGACAGTAATATTTGGATAATAGATTCAGGCTCTTCATCACACATGAGTGGTGATAAACATTTATGTAGAGATTTTGCAAATATTACCAAACCTATCAATGTTAAAGTAGGTAATGGAGCTGTTTTGCAAGCTACTTCACTAGGAAATGTTTCTGTTATTGTGAATATACCAGGTGGTGGAAGTAGAAAATGTACAATAAATGATGTACTATATGTGCCAAATCTAGCTTTTAATCTACTATCAGTTTCAAAAATGACAAATAATAATAAATCTATTATTTTTGAAAATGATAAATGTAAAATATTGAACGAAAATAAAGAGTCAATTGCTGAGGCTCACTGTGTTGGTCAACTCTATTATCTAAATACTTTAGTACATAAAGCTGCAGTAACTGTTGATCAAAATAAAGTAAACCTTCTATGGCATAGAAGGCTCGGTCATAAAGGTAACGACAACTTGACTAAAATGATCCGAACTAAATCAGTTAATGGTCTGGATAGTAAATTAAAAGCTATAGAAGGCGTGTGTGAACACTGCTGTAATGGGAAAATGCATAAAATACCATTTTCTACAAGCATTCAGAAAAATTGTAAACCTCTTGATTTAATCCACACAGATGTCTGTGGGAAAATTACTCCCACTTCCATGGGTAATAATTCATATTTTCTGACCTTTATTGATCATGCTACTCGATACTCCTGGATATATGTTATTGTCCATAAGAGTGATGTGTTTCAGAAGTTTTTGGAATGGAAAGCAATGGTTGAAAATATTTACGAAAGGAAAATTAAAACCTTGCAGTCAGATAATGGAGGAGAATATACCTCAAATAAGTTTGAATCATATTTACGCAATGAAGGTATAATTCACCAGAAATCTATTCCTAAAACTCCTGAACAAAATGGGTTAGCTGAAAGATTTAATAGAACTATTATGGAAAAAGTTAGATGTATGTTATCTGATTCAGGAATTGATAAGGAATTCTGGGGTGAAGCACTATATACTGCAAATTACCTTAATAATAGATGCATTAATTCATTTTTAGTTAATAAAACTCCATATGAAGCTTTAAATCTTAGAAAACCAAATGTAAGTCATGTAAAAGTTTTTGGATGCACTGGGTATGCGCATATTTCTCGAGATGAACGATCAAAATTAGAAAATAAAGCTACCAAATGCCTGTTTCTTGGTTATGGCACTGTTACTAAAGGGTATAAGATGTATGATGTTGAATCTAAAAGAATCTTCTTTTCCAGGAATGTAACCTTTGATGAATCAGTTTCATCTAAGATTGAGACCCCTCAACTGATTGAGACCCCAACCTCTCCACTGGTGTTCCCTTCAGAAGATTCAGAACCTGCAGGGCCTGAGAATCAAACTCCTGACAATAATCCCCCAATAATCCTCCCTGAGGCGCAACCTGTACCAGCTATCAGTCCTGATGAGGATCTTAGACGATCGTCTAGAACTCGTCGAGCTCCTGTTAGATACGGTAGTTGGGATTATAGCCATGATAAGTTTGAGGAGGAGGGTTTATTAGTAAATGGGAATATCAATATCGAACCTAGGTCGGTATCTGAGGCTCTTAATAGCGGTTCTGAATCCTCTAAATGGAAATTTGCCATGGAGAGGGAATTAAATGTTTTTGAGAAACATAAAGTTTTTGAACTCGTAAAACCTACCTCAGACTTAAACATCATTAACTCTAAATGGGTGTTTAAAAAGAAAAAAGGATCTGATGGTAGAGTGGCTTCATATAAAGCTAGATTAGTCGCTCAGGGTTTTTTACAGAGACCTGGAATCGACTATGATGAAATTTTTGCTCCTGTAGTTAGATTCGAATTGGTGCGAACCATGTTATCTTTAGCTACTAAACAAAAATTATTTGTACATCATTTGGATGTCAATTCTGTTTTTTTAAATGGGGATCTTAAAGAAAACGTTTATATTAGACAGCCTCCTGGCTATGCTCTTCCAGGAAAAGAAGATTTAGTATGTAAACTAAATAAATCTATGTATGGGTTAAAACAATCACCCAAATGTTGGAATGATGCTTTGGATGTATATCTTAAATCCTTAGGATTTATTCAGTCCTCTTGTGACTCATGTATTTATGTTAAAGTAATCAATAACTCACCATGCTTCATTTCTGTGTATGTAGATGATATTATTGTAGCATGTAAGAACTATGATGACCTGACTAAAATCAAGACTGATTTAAGTGCTAAATTTGAGATGAAAGACTTAGGAAAATTATCCTATTTCTTAGGCAAAAAAGTCGTACAAGACGAAAATAAAATATCATTAAATCAATCTTCATTTGTCAACGAGTTATTAGCCCAGCAAACAGTGGTACATCTAGCCAATGTCTAAATGATGCAGGCATCCGACCTTAGTCAGTATCGGCCGACATTGGTTTACCATCGTGCATGCACTAAAAGACGTCGGCAAGACGCTGGGTTAACGTACCCATGCAACCAGGCCAATGTCGGCAACGAGCGGCAAAGCGTCGGAGTGCAGTCATCATTTAGATGATGGCTAGTATCGGTACAACGATGTTTGCCAGGATCTTTTAGATGGCGGCTAGTAGTTGCATAAAGATTTCGAAAATAAAATTGCCTAAATTTGGAATATTACAAATTATAACTACCTATTGGATAATGTTCCATTATGTATCATAACTTCTGAAATTTATAAAGGAAAGACAAATGAAATAATACAGCAGATGTCTTAAATTTATTCCACACATTAATCACTTATGTTTCGTGTCAATGCCATTCTTTCAACGAAACAAATGCTTGGGCATCAGAGTGTAGACATGCCTGTTACTTTCAGTCACATGACCTTAGCTTGCTCTGCCATGAGGGCCTTCTCCACCAAAGCCTTCAACTTGGCCCTTCACTAAGGATGAACAATGCAAGCTTCGTAAGTATTTGGGTGCTAGGTAAGCAGATCTAACCCTTGAAACAGTCTGACGGCCCTGACCTGTATGCTGCTTCTTTGCATGGACCTCAAAGGTTCATTTTCGAATTTAGTCCTACGGGAAAGAATAAAATTATAAAATTGTATAGGATTAAAATTTGGTACCGAAGTCATTTTTGCAAATATGTAAAAATTTCTAAAGAATAATGACAATTTTCAATCGTCCGTTAAGCACATTCAATTTAAGGAAAGAATCGAAACAGCAATAGTGGCGCCATCTATCACTCTTGTATTTACTTACCTCTTGTCAGTAGTGATTCTCTCGTGTCTCTTAGGTCTGCTTTCCCTCTGAATAGGTCTCCTCATGCTCTTGTCAGTTATTGCATTCACACAGTTGGTGATCTTCAGAGTCAACTCCCTGAAGTCAGAGTCTGATATGATAAGGAAGAGAAATGAGATGGAGAATTTTAAACAAATTCATGAATAAGATATAAGCAAATCCCTTATAAATAATTAATTAATTGTATCTAAAAAATCATGGTCCTCTTATAAATAAGATCTGCCAATTGCATTACTGTAAAGACCAGAAGCTCAACTATCACTGTTCTCACCTGTTCTGTCTCGGTCCATTCATGAATATCATAGAAGCAACATTGTTCTTGTCTTTCTCATCATAGATCAAGACTTTGAATTTTTCTTCAGCGTCTTCAGTGATATGAAATCAGGAAAGTTTGCCTGATGGATGAAACAATAATGATGAATAAATTATTGCAGAAGTAGTGTAATATACCTTGTATAGCTATACAAAAAAATTAATAAAAGCTATTGATGTAACTAGCATATTATAGACTATAAGTATAATATTTATTCAAATATAGCGTTAGAGGTTACAAGTGATAAATAATTTATAAGAAATTGAAAATTGGTAGGGATTTAACGTCTGCTCCGACCATTTCTGGTCATATCACTGACGTCAAAAGGAAATAAGTACAAGGGACTGAAAAAAGCAGTCAGAAAGGACTGGCTACACGAGCAAAATCATGTACCACCGTCAATAACATGCTCATGGATGCAGAAAAGCTACTCTGTGAATACAGTCACTTACCAAGTAATATGACGCTCACAAGCACCAGAGACTGCACTCACGGATCCAAGAGGAAAATGAAGAGGTGATAGTAAATGGAGCCTATGTAACCCAAAATCTGAGACCTTCTAGTTAAAGAGCATAAACTTAGAGGCTAGAGCTATCATCTTTTCTTCCATTCACCACAACTAGCTTTAGGATAGATCTCCTAGGGGTATAAAGGTTATCGAAAGCACGTTAATGTAGGCAATGCACCACTTTATTTACCTGTTAAGAAACTCTCAATCTTCTTTCCTCAGAGCTTCTGATTGCAGGCAGAGTTCTAGAGTTGCATCTCTCCCTCCTTATTGAGTGGAGATTTCAAAGACTTTCTCTCAGTTGCGCTCAATCTCTGCAATGTGAGCGTACATTTCGATCTGCTCTTCCTTCAGGTGATCCAGATTGATGACGTCACACATTTAGCATACGACGTACTTAAGCTGAAGAGACATAGAAATTATTGACCAAAAAATTATCCATGGAAAAAAGGGTATCTTGTCAAATAACCAAAATTCATATTAGGAGTTGATAACATCATTCAAAATTTTAATTAATTATAGAAGATATTTTCAAGATCAACCTTACATATCAATCACAAGAACATGTGATACATTCAAAGTGAACCTTGCATGTAATACAGTAAAATTCCTCTGTAGTGAATGTAGATTCCTGAGTAAGAGATTCACCGTGAATAGTGAACAAATTTTCTTTAATCTACCATGAATGGCCTACAGTTTTAAAAAATAATGGCCCTTCATCGCAAACTACGATTTTAAATGTATGCACTACGCAAATTCTTGAGTTAATACATTTATTAAAGGTTCTTACATTGAAAATTATTGCTTTATATGCAAGTTATCCAATAAGTTATTTATTATCTAGAGTTAAGTGAATGATGAAGACACACCTGCATTGGGATATCCACAGAGTAGAAGGCAGCATAAACAGGGTCTGCCTCTCCTCCTCCTCCTCCTAGAAGACAGAGACTGAAGTACATCTTGCCAATCTTCACGGACACCATGCAGTCCATGGCTATTCCTTTGAGGGATTTGTGGCGGAAGAATGCCTGCATACCTCATCAGCTTGATGTAATCAGTAGCTAACTATAAAGGAAATAGTTGGTGTCATTATTATGGAACAGTCATCAAAACTTAACAACAATCATCTTATAGCTATTTGTCAAAAAGAAGATAATCACAACTTTGCAAGCTTGAGAAAGAAGTCATGCAGCTAGTTATATGAAATATATATTCACAATCGTTCTTAAATTTACATGAAAAATTAATTTCAAAACAATTTCTATAAATTATGAGTTTAAATATGTATAGAATTTTTCAAATAAAATAATCTCCATTTCACCCAATTAATTGCACACTTTCAATGCTGTCCATTGTTATTGGCATGTAAATGTATTATCAACTTCATTCAGTTTTCAAAATAGGTTCAATCATTTTTAGTCATTTGGTGGATACTATATTTGTTTATCTATAGTTAGCAAGCTAGCTATATCTCCAAAACGCATGCAATAATTACATGTAAATATAGGAATTAATTACAAAATAGTTCAAGATCTTGCAAAGATATATTTCCCCTCAAAAAACGTTTCCATATATCTTTGGTGACATTGACACACTTTGCAAGCTGGTATATTACTAAAATTAGCAGTACAATCTTTGCTAACAATAATCTTAATTATTAGCAAAGATTTCAGAGTTGTGCTTAAAGAAATACTTACTATAGGCAAAAATAATGCATGCATCCCAATGCACCCAGTAGGCAGTACCTAGTCCTAACCATCAATCTTTTTGGACTATTTTTTTATAAATTGAAATATATATGGTGAAGAATTTAATCATACAGTCACATATACTGATTAGTAACCTTGGTGACTAACTAGTACAATCAGACATTGAAACTCTGGTTGATTGATAATAGGCTATATTAACTATTAATAATTAAGTTAAGCCTTAAATGTAGGCATTATTACTATTGTTGCTGTAAGCTGGTGTCCCAGTCTGTTTTGGTGCATAAAAAACCAATGACTTTACAAAAAGATAAAACAATCTACATATATAATTTCAATAATTATAATATGGCTGATTCACCAATATTCTCCCAAGTTAACCAGTAAAAATTAATTGTAACACAGAAATAAATAGCTGAATATCCACAGACTTTACTAGAATTATAGAATATTATTTTCAAAGGGGAAAAATTTCACTGATAAGCTGATGGAACTGTGAAATTTACACAGTTGTGGCTGTGGATGGTGTCCATGACATGATGACGCTCACTGTATTGGGTGCACTGAACTCCTTTGACTTTTGGCCATGTTTCAGGATAAGTTAGTTGAATCCAAATACTTGGCTTACATTTCCCAGTCAGTCTCCAGATATTTAATTTTTCAGACAATTTCTCTCCAAAAAATTTCAAATTTCTCTCCAAAGATTTTCAAATTTCTCGCCAAAATGACCCAAAATTGCAAAATACTCTCCAATAATTACATGTAAAAATAGAAATTAATTGGAAAATTGTCGCCGGATATTGCAGAAGGTCAATTCAAGGCCTCATTATTTTCCAGATAAATTTCACAACTTCACCAATCACCCATCTTATGCAGTCAGTCATTACTCATTTCATGATTTCAAAGGATCATAAACTCAGGTACTAATGTCAAATTAGTTTCAAATTTAGAATTAATAATTCCTATGTTCCCATCAATGATCATATCCCATATAAATTTTCAGAAATCCTTTGAGATATTTAGGTTAAGCATAAGCTCAAAATCGGCAATTGGCCTACAGTTTGGAACTTTGACGTTTGCCAACCTCTATTATTCTATAAGATGGGGGGGGATTAAATACAAAAATCAGCAAAAAAGCTACCAACATTTTCCCTTAATTTGGCTAATCTTGGCCCCAGTCTGCAGAACATGGGACATTTTTAACATATTCTGTGCAAACAATCCTTAATTTCCTCCTAAATTCACATGTATTTTACTGAGAACAGAAGCCAAAATAGAGGATTTCTTGGAGAACACGCTACCAGTTCCTACAGTCTGGTAATCTTCCAACACTTGAAACTTCCCAACATTTTTTCTCCTAAAATAAGTAGTTAGTAAATTTAATGGTATTAATGGAATATACTATTATTAATTAGGTAGTAATTACTATATGGGAATATATAGTGAACTGTAAAAGGTACTCTTAGTCTTGGCACATATATTGCATAATTATTTCTCCAAAATAAAGTTTCTTGTCATGTCAGAGGACTTTATGCTATATATAATCCTATATTACCAAAAAATTAAACATGGGAAATATTGGAGGACTAGTCATTAGCCAAAATTATGAAAAATTGATGGCATCTTTTCTCCAGATTCTTTAATCTTAGAAAGTCTTAGAATAGTAAAGAGTTCACAGTTCAGTGCACCAAATAGCCTAATAGGTACCTACACCTAGCTACTGAGTACAGATTACAGACAAGACTAAGACTTCATCAACACTAGGTTTAGGTTACAGCAACACTAATAATAGTATCCAGTGTCTACCAGGAACCTACCTTAAGCTTAAGGTTCAAACTTCAACCTAGCCTCTAGATAATTAATAATTAGGCCCTAATATTTTATAAATTATATCATATTATCAATCAACCAGAGTAAGTTTGGCTGACATGGTGACAGCCAAATTGACCATGACACTTCATAAAATGCTATTTCGCATAACGGATAGCATATCTAGTACATACCAAGTCAGACCTAACGGTCATAGCCTACATGCTAGGTAGGTACATAGGTACTTAGTACTTACCTTAATGGGAGACTTTAAAATTGAAAAGCCTGGTACCAGATAGGCTAGGTACTTTACCGTAGGTACTTACCTATTTGTGTTAGATAGAAAATTCTCTTTGGCTCTACTACCACTTTTTTATATTGCGATAACATGGATACCTAATTATAACTCATACGAAGTAGAATTAGTCTGGTTAACAAATTTATGGTACCTATTTAATATTTAACTGGCGGTATATAACAGATTTAGAGTTTCGTTGGACTGACGCAGTGACGCTACATTGCTCTGCTCGCATTGTTCCAATAATGTCGACGCTCGTATAGTTTACGATAACTAATTCTAGGTACCTATAATAGCATTATAATTTTCATCCAGTTACCAAGTATTTCTCAAAATTTGTACTGGATAATGTTAATCAATGAATAAAATCTGAGGTCGAGTTTCCCAAGAATATTTAAATTATCGGTATCAAGGTCTTTTTAAAAGAACGTTCTGGATAATATATAATCCACTGTGAGGCAAATGGTTTATGATAAGCGCAAATTAATTTGCAAAATTAATGTATGTTTTATGAAGAAGTTCGTAATATGAACGAAAAGAACTTATATGTCACAGAATATTTATGTAAGGAGTAACTAAAATGTATATACCTACATTTTGTGGTTTTATTGATTCAATGATTTTTATTTTTAATATTACTAGGATAATTTAAAACTCTTTATATGATTTATAAATGATAGTAATAAACAATGGAACGCAACATGTAACTCTATTTTATATTTTTTACATAGGCCTAGGTACATTTTTGTTGGTACATAGTTTTTTTTATATAATTTTTTACATACATTTTTGATATAGGCCTACATTTTTTACATAATTTTTTACCATAATTTTTTCAAATTAATATTTCTTTAGCTACCAAAAAAAATTTTACATAAATTTTTTTACATAATTTTTTACAAAAAAAATTACATCAATTTTTTTACATTCATTTTTTACATAGTAAGTGGCTGTTATTTGTTTTGTCAACATCGCAGCGACAAATACTTAATATTAATTTGCATGTATAATTATAGTTGTTTTGCCAACATCGTGCCAACACTTGATATCCATCAAGCGGCCGATTGTTGGGTATTGACATCGTGCCAACAAATAATATTAGTCTGTCGGCCGACTGTTGTAAGAACGACGTCCTGCCGACAAATAATATCCATCTGACGGCCGTATGTTGTGTAGCCGACGTTGTGCCTATGTCGAAATGAATCAATTTGCCGATGCACGACGTTGCCATAAGGTTGCCGATGCACGCCAGCATACGGCCGACGTTGCAATGTTTGCTGGGAGATAGATTTGAATTCAAAATTAATTGTAAACCTGTTTCAACCCCTGCTGATTTTAATTCTCATTTGGAACCAACTACTGATGATTGTGAACTAGTAGATAAAACTAAATATCAGTCAGCTGTAGGTGCTTTACTGTATCTATCTACTAAAACTAGGCCTGACATAACTTATGCAGTTGGAAATGTCTCTAAATTTTGTTCCAATCCAAACACTAAGCACTGGTCTGCAATTAAGAGAATATTTAGATACCTAAAGGGAACACCTGATCTTGGCATTACCTATGGTAATGAAGATTCTGATTTGATAGGTTATTCTGATGCCGACTGGGCAGGTAACAGAGTTGATAGGAAAAGTACTTCTGGCCAATGCTTTCTGTTAAATAATTCCTTTATTTCTTGGCGCTCTGTGAAACAGTCATGTGTTGCTTTATCAACGGCTGAAGCTGAATATGTTTCCCTCTCTGGTGCCTCCCAAGAAGCTGTATTTCTAAATAAATTACTATTAGATCTTAAAGTACCTAATAAGAATCCTATAGTTTTGTTTGAGGATAATCAGTCAGCTATTTGTATTGCTAAAAATGCTAAAAATCATCCTAGATCTGATCGAAACACATTGATATAAAATTTCATTACATTAGAGATCTTGTTGCTTCAAACATAATTAAACTTGTGTATTGCCCCAGTGAAACTATGCTTGCTGACATATTCACTAAACCTCTGCCTACTGATAGATTTACTAAATTAGTTGAATTAATAGGCATGAAAAATATATAATGTCGTGTGAGGAGGAGTGTTGGAATTTTAGTTTAAATGTATTACACACTCTTTATATGTTTAATGTTAACTTCCTGTTAGACTAGCTCAGCTATATTAATTACCTATTGTTTAAATAACAATGTATTACTTTTATGAGAAACGGATTTGAGGTTTAAAGTCCATTACAGTTCCGGTGAGTGTTAAATACCACCACATGTAAATTCTTAAGTTAGTCGGTCTTTTACATTACTCAGTGAGAGATGTGTTTCACTCATCTCTCCAATAGACTTCTATCTGTATAACATATTACTCTTTAAATAAACTCTATGTCTTAACGTTGTTAACCCACTATAATTTAACCTAACTTTAACACTATCAGAGTAAAGAGTCACTGTGATGATGTACTATCAGAGAAAAAAGTCAATGTGATGATGTACTATCAGAGAAAAGAGTCATTGTGATGATGTACTATCAGAGAAAAGAGTCACTGTGATGATGTACTATCAGAGAAAAGAGTCACTGTGATGATGTACTATCAGAGAAAAGAGTCACTGTATGGTGCTAGTTTCATAAGTCACAGTTTTCTAATTTTCTATTATTCTCAAATCCTGTAAATTTATTGTCGTGTACGTAAACTAAAACAAGTTTTGCAATCAGTGAAAGTTATTTTTGAAAAGTGAAATTAATGATTAGTAAACCATTATACAGAGAGCTTATCTCACATATCGTTACTAGCAAATTTTTTACGAAATTAATTATTTAAGATAACAGTATAACTCATTTTAATTAATATTTTAATTCCTATCTATTAGCAACAAAGAAAGTGAAATGTTTAATTATTCTAAAGATAATGAATAAGAAATTGGTGGAAAATAGGGTCAGAATAATCTAAAACCTAAATATTTGAGGTACTAGAGAATTGATAAGGCTATAATGACGACATTTTTAATTCCCGAGGTTAATGGGATAATTTGGATTGTATAAGATACCTAATTAGTTGGGAATACTCAATCAAAATGTCCACTAGGTCGTCCTTTGCATCTTGTACTCAACTTAATGTGATTCGGGTAAGCACAGGAGTGTTTCAACTTAGGGTGATGGTAGTATATTCCGAGAGTGAGTTCAGGATTATCACAAGTGTTTAGGTAACTGAAAAACATTATGTAAGTGAATAGGTTTAAACTCACCGAGGCGGTGAAAAAAAAAAAAACAATTGCGATTGTGAATATTATATACTGTGAAGTATCCTGATTCGGTAATTATTTTTTAATAAATTATTACTAATTTATCTTAGTGTGTGGCCCATTTCTAACCTTTTCTGCTATTTTTTTGTAGGCTTCATTTCAATTTTAAACTAAATTCTTTCGGTCCTCACCAGGTGATGCTTTATTTGGTAATTTTTCGGGAACAGGTAGATAGTCGGCAAAGGAATAATAGGTATAGATTTTAACATTAAAACTTTAAGTTGTTATATAGAAATGTGTGGTTATCTGTTTGGACCTAGTGCCTTTTAAACCTTGTGCTATTATCAATATTGAACAGTTTTTGCGAGTGATTTGCGAGTGAATAATAGCTGAAGTTAGTGTTTTGAATTCCTTCATTTCATTCGTAAAGTTATTTAAATGTGATGATCCTAGTTCTAATATTTCTCTGTTCCCTATAGTCATTAAAAGCAAAGGTACTAAAGAACGTTATATGGTGATCAATTATATGGTGTACGGTGTACTGAACAACTTGTCAATTGATAGATAAACCCTCTAGGCTCTGAAAATAGGACAACACTGTAAGTACTGAATAAATAAATTATTCTTGATTAAACTCATTGCTAGTTTTGAATATATAAGGTATATTTTTTATTGTGATGTGTTCCTTATAATTTTATTAACCGGCTCTTCTAGTAATTGATTTGTAGGTCGAACGGAGATAAATTTCATGGTAGTTAAAACCAATTATATTTGGCATTCAATGATTATTTTTTGGTTTTTCTTTTTACATATTTTTTTCTATGCTTAAAATTTACAGTGCGCATTAAGTTCTGTTCATTTTTATAATAGTGGTATTCACGGTTCGGTTTTGGTCTCCCTACAGGTTGAGTAGCGGAGCTGATAGGGTTGACGATCTGATATGTATTTTTGAGGATTAGTTTACTGAGGGTGAATTGCAGTACCTATACTGATTGAGCCTACCTATACTGATTGAGCCTACCTATACTGATTGAGCCTACCTATACTGATTGAGCCTACCTATACTGATTGAGCCTACCTATACTGATTGAGCCTACCTATACTGAATGAGCCTACCTATACTGAATGAGCCTACCTATACTGAATGAGCCTACCTATACTGAATGAGCCTACCTATACTGAATGAGCCTACCTATACTGAATGAGCCTACCTATACTGAATGAGCCTACCTATACTGAATGAGCCTACCTATACTGAATGAGCCTACCTATACTGAATGAGCCTACCTATACTGAATGAGCCTACCTATACTGAATGAGCCTACCTATACTGAATGAGCCTACCTATACTGAATGAGCCTACCTATACTGATTGAGCCTACCTATACTGATTGAGCCTACCTATACTGATTGAGCCTACCTATACTGATTGAGCCTACCTATACTGATTGAGCCTACCTATACTGATTGAGCCTACCTATACTGATTGAGCCTACCTATACTGATTGAGCCTACCTATACTGATTGAGCCTACCTATACTGATTGAGCCTACCTATACTGATTGAGCCTACCTATACTGATTGAGCCTACCTATACTGATTGAGCCTACCTATACTGATTGAGCCTACCTATACTGATTGAGCCTACCTATACTGATTGAGCCTACCTATACTGATTGAGCCTACCTATACTGATTGAGCCTACCTATACTGATTGAGCCTACCTATACTGATTGAGCCTACCTATACTGATTGAGCCTACCTATACTGATTGAGCCTACCTATACTGATTGAGCCTACCTATACTGATTGAGCCTACCTATACTGATTGAGCCTACCTATACTGATTGAGCCTACCTATACTGATTGAGCCTACCTATACTGATTGAGCCTACCTATACTGATTGAGCCTACCTATACTGATTGAGCCTACCTATACTGATTGAGCCTACCTATACTGATTGAGCCTACCTATACTGATTGAGCCTACCTATACTGATTGAGCCTACCTATACTGATTGAGCCTACCTATACTGATTGAGCCTACCTATACTGATTGAGCCTACCTATACTGATTGAGCCTACCTACCTACCTTTATCGGAGTTTGCAGTGGTGGATATCTACGGGGCACTGTGTTTTCAGTACGCAGAGCCGAGTGTTTTTATTAGTTGGAGACTTCATTAATTATTGTTGGTATTCTTTGGAACTTCCAATCGTTTAGTCTTGAATATTTATTAACATGTTTATATAGGGTATATTATTGGTAAGACCGTGTGAGAAAACTGACACCAGCTTGCCGTTGTTTCTGTGCGTGTCTTCCTTTTCACAGTAACGACTGACTATGACTGCCTGACATTTTTTTGACACTAGACTTTTTTTATACAGCTATATTGTGTGTAATTTCCTTATAATTTTTATGTGCTTCCGTTTCCCATTAATTGGTTCACTACTGGCGTACCTACTTTTAAATTTGTGGTTGATTATAGTTGTTGAGTTTGTTCGTCAGAAGTGCTGTTGAACTTTATTCCGTTCAGAGTTTATAAACATATTTTGGATATTAAGTTTACCTATATATATATATATATAGAGAGTTTAATATTTTCTCTTGTGTAAATATTGCCGTATTCCTGTCGTTATATTTTTGTATTATATTTCCTAAATACACTAATCATGATAATTGTAGTTTTTCTAATCCGATTGAGAGCTCCTATAATTAATGATTTAATTAGCCAGTTGTTAAGTTTTAAATAGTGGTAAAAACTGAGAACATTAGCTTTAGAGATTCAGTCGTAGTTTTCACGTTCAGTGCCACTACAACTGAACTAACATTTTCAATAAATAAATATAGTAAGAGAATCGCCCAAGCGGCAAGCAATAATTAATGATGATAAAAGATGGTCCCCAATATAATAATAGTAAATGGAAAGAAAATGATATATAAATGAGGCTTACTGAAATTGATCCAGTTAATCTGTAATCAATGAAGGAGAGTCTATCTTCTCACTTCCAAGTGTTAAATAATGGTATTGAAAACTATTCTCCTAAACATTACCAATATCCTACTCGGCAACTGGGAAAATACCAAAAAAAAATAAAAATGATATTAGCAACAAATATTATTTCTTGCCCAAACACTTGGGAAACTTCTTAAGTAGGTAATTTTAATTCAAAGATAAGAATATTATAAGAAAGTTTCTTAGTAATTATAATCCAAAATTAAGAGTATTTTACTTAGGAACAGACAGCGATTTGGGGGAGGGGTAGGGGTTGGTTCTTCTGGCCCTGATCCAATTGGTAATTAATTATCAGCCCCTATTAATGTCATGCTTATTTTATTATCCTCCTATGTTATTTTATTTTATGTGAATTGGAGAGAATGAATAATATATTAATATGGAACTTCGTATAATGAAATATTTTATATAAAGTTAAAGTTAGTGTAATGATGTGATCTATACAGTATGGAGTGTGGACCACAAAAAAGTACCCGAATTTAACTGTTTATATTGACTTTGATTTCATTTGCAAAGCCTTCAAGTTTTGCAAATAGAATACAGTTACTGGAACACTTTTTATAAATTACTTATACATTTTTTTTGGTGGTTGGTTCTGTGTTCTGGTCCATATTATACGTGATAAAGTACTTTGAATGTAAAACATTAGTGTGAAGTCTTACTAATTTAACAGCGGTACAGAAATTTGTAATGCAGTTGCTATAAATATTAATTTCTTTATGGTCTACTCCAGAGATGATAACTAGCACCATTTTCATTGCCATTGCACCACTTAGTAGTTTTGGCGCAAGTTTCTTTTATCCCGAGTTACGTATGTACCGCTCCGGTCAGGTGTAACACTTTAGATTATAATAAAACCTTTGCTCTTCTTTTACATTCCATGCGGCAATAGACTTTGAAACACTTTGAATCTTTTGTAAATTGAAAAACATATAGTTGATGAATTTAAGTGTCACAGTTTAGAGATTAAAACTTGCAAGTTAAACTTATTCTAACCTAGTTAAGTATTAGCATAGTTAGGTACATTTTGATGTGCAATACATTGGGAGAATTTAAGAGATTTGAACATTAAACCATGACATTGAAAATTGAAACTCCGAATTAATCGATAAAAGTAGTAATAACCATTTTATTTGTAAATATATATGTTAAGATTATTTGAATTGTTTGTAGTATACAAGAAATACACTAAGAGAAAATATGTAGGGATTTCAGCGTGTAACAATGAATAGAAAAAAATGGATTTTAATTATTTCTATTTTAACCCTAGTAACCTAGCCTTTAATGTTTGTTCAGTAACATAGGACTGGTCCTTGCGCTCCAGTCCTCACTAAAACTGTTATAAAATCTTAACAAATTGACTTATTGATATACTTTCTCCATAATAACCTTCACACATCCATTGGTTAGCGCCAAACAATAATTATCTATTTAAAATAAAATTAACAATAATTAAAGATAAGAAACAAATATTTTTTATGTTTTCTAACTATTTTCGCAAAAGCCATTTTCACCACCCATCAAGAAAATCCTTATAACATTCACAAAAATCAATAAAACTTGATGAAAATTTAACTGTGAATGAAGACGGGTTCAAGAATGAAAAAAATATCGAAAAAATGCATGTATCTTCAATAGTTTTTGAAATATACTAACTTAAACTTGTGTTCTGTTTTTTTTTTTTTTGAGACACCCCTATATTTGCATAAATGCTCATAATATGAGTATCTTGCTATCTATCACCTTCTTTTTGTATAATCTTATGAATTTATCTTGAAAAATAAAAGTCATGAAAAGACAGTTTTCAAATAGGTTTAAAAATAAAATTATAAATATTTTTTCATAAGGACTGGTGCGCTTGGACCAGTAGTCCTTAGGTTACTTAGGTTAATAAAAATAATATTGGATTTTATAATTTATTTATCCTTGGATCACATTATATCCTATGATACTCTACAGTGAATTAACGGAAGCTAGAATTGGTTTAATTGAGTTTTCAACTCTCAGTGTAATTAATTAGAGTAGCTTCTAAATTAGTGGAGTGCATTAAGTACCAAAATAAAGATGTCCGATCGGCACAACAAACAAAAAGCGAACAAAGTTGCTGAGAGTTTTCAGCAGGTGATGTAACTAATGACTCAACTTACCTAGAACTTCCACCACGGCAACTTAGTTTGCAGCTACACAGCTTCTCACGCTCACAGTAATCAGTAGAGCCCGGATTTCTATGCACTAACAAAATAACAGCATAGAATGCTATAAAAGCATAGATGGTCTATATGCTTCATAGGCATTAATATATTTTGCATACAAAGCATATATAATTCTATTTGAGGATATTTTTGTCTATGCTACAGCATGCAAAACTCTATTTAAGAGATATCAAAGTTTACGCTACAGTTGCTCCATTTTCTATTTACAGTTTTTATTTTTTATTTTTTTTTTGTGATATTTTAGCAAGTCATTTAGTTCCAAGTCCTTGTAGTCTTAACAACTTTTAATATGCCTAAAGTTAAGCGGTCTGATAATGTCATGATACGAAATTTAGTTGATGAATTTGGGTGTTATGCAATGAAGACGGTGTTTTGAAATGCAAGTCATGCAATGTGAAGCTAAGTAGCTACAAAAAATCAAATGTTGCAGCAAACTTTAAAACAGGTAAACATAGGCGTAAGAGTGTAAATTTTGTAGATTTGAATGAGGATGATGCCAACATGATACCAACCGTATTGTCGCAAATAATCCTGGATTGCAACACATATAAAAATACGAAGCATTATCGCTTGAGGGGAAGAGGTGCAAATTGAAAGGAATATAACACAAAATGCAATGTATTTCAAGTATCAGTTGAATTAGAAAGAAGCATTTCAAAACTTAAAATGTCACTGAGCGATCACTTAATGTCTCTAAAAACAGAAATAACTCCTAATTGTTAAATAATTTATATTCTAAATATAGTTGCTATCACTTTTATCTAGCTAGAATAAATTCTGCTAGATGAATAAATAATCAAATCTCATTATTTACCATATATCGTTATATAGAGACTTATTTTTCTTGTTCTGATATTTTGTTAGATATTAATGAAACTTTGGCTATCTCTTAGTTGAACTAAGAATCTGAGAAATTATCGTTTATGGTTATTTTTTGCTATATAATTTATTGTCATATATTAATAATAATGTGATGCACAAAATGTGGTTTGATTTCGAATTCCATTTTGAAAAACTACAAAAAATGTATTTCGATAATTTTCCATTTGAAAATGGGAAACATTATTCAACCTCATGATTACAACCTCAAAATTAAAGAAAACTATACATATTAAGTCTGCCATTTGACTCATACGGCATGTTTTTAATATTTTGAATAAAGAAAACGTTATTTGAGGTATAACTATTCAATTCATAACGGCATATTTAGCATAGACTTTAAGCTATAAAGCACATTTTTAAAAGCATATTTTGCATAGTTGTTAGTGTGATTCCGCCTAGATTGAAAGGGGATAGAAATCCGGGCTCTAGTAATCATACACTCATAGTACTCGTAAAGTTGGAGTTATCGTAGATTATGATAGGTTTATAAAAATTTAATGTTTATATTTTATCATGACAACTTAACGTTCACTTCCAAATAGTGTTACCATTCACTTTCCAAGTACTTTATCTATTGAGTAGTGATGGGAGATAGTTGTTGTTATAAAACACCTCTGTTAATTATCTCGTGCGTCAGACCTGTGTTTTTCACTTAGTCAGCACATTCGCGTAACCGGTGACTGTACTTTTCTGGCTCTGACTGTACTTTGTAATTGTTAATCCCTTATGCAGCGCAATTAGCAGCGTTACTGCCATTCTTTAGTGTTTTTATTTAGTTTGTTTTTATTGTCAGTTTTTGCTTTGATTTATAACTCTTTTAACCTTTTTATTCTGTAGTTAGCTGGTAAGTTAACCTTGTTTAGTTGTGTTGCAGGAGGTTTAAGTTACAGCTGAGGTAGGAATTGTTGGTCTGTCTGGTCGACTCTGACCGTCTACTAGTGTTTCCAGAGTACTAAGCAGGGAGGTTGTTGTGCCCTGAATGCACAAGGGCACTCCGGTTGTAGGGTGCTGGTGGCATTTGCTCTGTTTGGCCAGTCAGACTGCTGATTTACTTTAATGATTGAGGTTGAGGATGTGCTCTGTGGCTCATGTGACACACGAAATAACCGGAAGAAAAGAGTTAAATGTGCACTATGTTCTGGATGGTTCCACATGTAGTGTGTGGGACTGACCAAGGCACAGGCGTCAGTTATAGTAAGATGGTTTGTGTAGCGTGTCGCGGGCGGGTTACAATCGGTGCCCCTCAGGAGCGGCCCAATCAGCTGTTGAATTTGAAGGCGTATATAGGTGGCTGTCGTAGTAGGTTGAGAGTCCTAAATACGATTCCCAGGGGATTAGTAATAGTTGTGGCGGGAGCCCTCCAACTTTTATTGCAGGAGGCTGTGACGCAGAAGACCCCGTTAGCATGGACAAGGCTAATGAGCTTCTGCTACTAGGGGCTACAGTGCCCAGATGGCGGTAGGGAAGGTCGTAAGGTTTCTCTTGCTACCAAAATCAATCGGCAAGTGGCCCAATTTTTAGAGACTGACTCCCTCCCTACGCTGCCTGAACCCATAACCCCAGTTGTTACCAATCGAAACGCTTCAGACGATGACAAGTTACAGAAGTTGAAAAAAGAGTAGCAGTTAAGTTCGCAGATGGTGACGTGAGTGGAGCAATTCGTGAGCTGTCATCTTCGGATGGACTGGCCCAACGAAACGAATAGACGGTCAGAGCGTTCAGGTCTAAACACCCCCCTGCCCCGATAGACTTGATGACGCCAGAGCCTCCGAATAATTCTGTAATTGTGCCTATTGTTTCGGAGGAGGATGTCCGGAAGGCTGTTAATTCTTTCCATCGTGGTTCTGCCGGGTAACCTGATGGCCTCAGGCCAGGTCATTTGAAGACGCTATTGTCCCATTCATCTTCAGAGGCTGGAGTACGTCTTTTGACCACTCTGACAGATTTTGTGAATGCGATTTTGAGAGGAAAAGTTCCTGATTCTGCTTTGTCAACTTTCTATGGAGCCACATTATGCGCTTTAACCAAAAAAGGATGGTGGCATCAGACCCATAGCAGTTGGCAATACCTTGCATAGGTTGGCTGCCAAGGTTGGTGCGCGCCCCTTATCTCACTCTCTTGGTAGTGAATTAAGACCAGTTCAGCTCGGATTCTCTACGAAGGGTGGCTGTGAAGGGGCCGCACATTCTGCAAAACGATACTTGAATGACTGTAACCATAGGAGGGTGTTTTTCAAGGTGGATATGAAAAACGCTTTCAATTGTCTGAGGAGAGATACCTTCCTTACTGTTATTCGTAATTGTGTGCCAGAGCTACTTATATAGACTTATTTGGCAAGCTTATTCTTCGCTGTCAGCTTTGTTTTTGGTGCAGAATGCTGAGGTCGCAGATAGGTATCAAGCAGGGTGACCATTTTGGACAGGCTATGTTTGCTCTTGGAATTGACGAGGTGGCTCGCAGGGTTGAGTCAGAGTTCAATGTGTGGTATCTGGACGACGCAGCCCTTGAAGATACACCGGAAAG